>CAMOHE010054271.1:32714-86285 GCA_946598075.1 Artocarpus hirsutus | reverse complement strand
TTTCCATAATTATTAATGTGTATAATAATTAACTATACACATTCAAAACATTGAAATTCTTGCATTCTTGAACTTGGTGCTCACCATTTTTAATTTATGGTATGGAGCTCATGTTCACTATTGATCTGGGTTTCTTTTACTGAACTGTTATCATATAGGAATTTCCACATAATCTTAGTAAGTTGAAAATTCCACTTTTGCCAATAACATCATCTTTTTGGCTCATGCATGAAATTAATAAATCATAAACTCTTGGTTTAGCACATTAAATAATTATTTTTAATTATTTTAATGTACTATCATAACATTACATTATTACATGTTTCATAAATAAAGCACATAATTTTGTGCATTCACAACATTAATTATTTCTAAGGTCTTACGGCTATTAAGACCTTTAAATATGCGTATTAATAAATGCTAAACTTGTACTTTCTTAAGTACTTAGCTAAGTCATGAGAGAAAAACCCTCAATTAATCATAGTTATTAACGTTTGAATTTTTCGGGTCGTTACAAGGCAGTTCTCAGAGTGCCTGTTCATTCGTAATAACGCTTCCATTGGGAAATTAATCCCAGTTTTGTAGAGTGGGCTGCAGGAAATTGCCCGCAAAATACAATTAGGGCTGAAGGGTAAGGCTAAAGTATCATGAAGCAAGATTTTTTTCATTTCCGATAAAACAATCTACAATCCTGAGTCATATCCCATCTCCTTAATGCCATCAACGCAAGCAAAGAAAATCCCAAAAAGTTTTAAAAATGCAAGCAAAAATTTTTAATGAATAAAACTATTAGAGCATTTTTAACCACTTTGAATTACGGTTCGAATCATTTAACTACAGTATTTTTTTTACAAAAATTTAAACCTTCGTTCAAATTTTTTATTCAAATTTATGAACCAAACGAACTCTAAAAACCTACTTTGAACTGTCTTCTTCATCACTTCACAAGTTCATCAACTTAAAGAAGAAACAAAATCATGATTCCTCTCCTCCTTCTAATGAATGTTCAACTTTATTGGACCATGGGAAAATTTCTGCGGCATAAATTGAGAAATTAAAAAATTTGGGTAAAGCTGTCAAAAAAAAAAAAACCCTGGGTATCCTTCGTTTTTCAGACCGTATAGAGCCTTTAATTACGAAATTGACCTTACTCTTTTTGTATAATGCGTTTCTTTTACTTCAAAGCGAACAGAATTTGCTGCTTCCGGTTATATTCCAACGAAAAATTATAGCCCTACAACATTTCCCGTACATCTTTGTGAGCCAGAGGATTAGGCCCTATTTTTCCCTTTTTATTCTTTTTTATTTAACGAACCAAAACCCCTTAAGAAAAAAAAAAAAAAACCCCCGCTAAAAGTAAAACCCCACAGAAAAGAGAAACGGCCAGCAAGTGAGGAGCAAAGCGCAAAACGTCTTTCAGCTTGGACACCCTTTACAGTTCACAGAGAATAGTTAAAAACACCAGCACTCGCTGCTGATATCCGAGATGAAAACCAAAACGCTGACCAAACGAGCTCGTGGTAATCCTTCTATCTCTTCTGTCTTTGGAATTTTCAGAATCCAATTTCTCTCTTATGCATCTTGGTGTAGTGGTGGTCAGAATTCAGTTGCCCATTTGGAGAAATTAGTCCAAGCACGCTGTAAATCTGGAAACCTTACAGTAGAAGAAGCTTTGGGTTACTTCAATTGCATGATTCAAATGCGACCCATGCCCTCTATTTGGGCTTTCAATCACTTGCTTGGTGCGCTCTCCAACAAGAACCACCATTCCACTGTTGTCTCTATGTACAGAGAGATGATGGGTTGTGATGAATTAAGCCCTGAGGTTGGTACTTTGAGTATTGTTATCAAATGCTTCTGCTTTTTGGGAAATGTAAACTTGGGTTTTTCTCTTTTGTCAACTATGATTAAAACTGGCCTTTACCCAAATGCTTATACGATGAGTACTCTGCTCCACGGGCTTTGCAAGGAAGGCTCGATGGACGCGGTGATAGATTTTTTTGATAAAATAGTAGAGGAGGAACACTTGTGTAATGAAATCACTTTTGCGACTATGATTAATGGGTTCTGTAATGTCGGAGAAACTTGGAAGGCGCTCGAGCTGCTTAAGCGGATGCGCCGAGATAAAAGGGTTAAACCCACTGTAGAGTGCTTTAGTCCAATCTTGAAGAGTCTTTGTAAGAAAGGACGTATAGATGAGGCCTTGAGCTTGTTTCGAGATATGATCAACCTTGGTGTTTTTCCAAATGTTCTCACTTATACTTATTTGATTCACGGCTTAAGCGGGTTGGGTCGTTCTGAAGACGCTCAAAGATTGCTGCTCGACATGCTTGACTGTGGTGTTTCGCCTAATGTACGTATCTATACATCTGTAATTCATTCTCTTTGCAAGGAAGTGAAATTTCAGGAAGCAATCTTACTTTTTGAAGTGATGGTTAGAAAAGATATACAGCCTGATGTTGTGACATTCAATTCTTTGATTTCTACTTTGTGCAAGTGCGGTCGATGGAAAGAAGCAATACAATTCTTAGAAAACATGACTAGCTATGGAATCTTTCCAAACATTTCTACATTCAATAGTATCTTGGATGCTCAGTGTAAGGAAGGGAGAACCACTGAGGCACTTTATATTGCGGAAGCAATGATAGAGAAAGGTTTATTTCTTGATGTCATTGCCAACAACTCTTTGCTTAATGGATTGTGCCATTCAAGTGAATCAGAAGAAGCTAAAAGATTGTATGATTATATGATTAGCAAGAAAATTTTTCCTAATATGGTGACTCTGAATATAGTTTTGAATGCTCTCTGCAATGAAGGATTGATGGAGAAAGCTCAAAAATTGTTTGAGTTAATGATTGAACATGGAAAAAAGGTTAATACAATATCTTACAACACCTTGATTAAGGGATATTGTCGTCTCGGTGAAGTGGATAAAGCAAAAGAAGTGTTTGATCAGATGGTAATGACGGGGGCCATTCCTAATACAATTTCTTATAATACCTTGGCTAATGGTTATAGAAAGGTCAAAAGAATAGACATTGCTCTCATGCTTCTTAAGGACATGATCCAGAAAGGATTGCTGCCCGATGATGTAACACGTGACGTTTTGAAAAGTATTTGTTCTTATAGGCTCGAGGCATCCTTGCAATGACTCTCAATGAGTTGAGATTGGGAATTGTTTACAATGCTGTAAATTATTCTATATTTTACTTCGGAAATGTAAGGCCTAGTCTGTTTTCAAGGATGTTAGACTGTGTAAGGATGAAGTTTGATGTGCAAAAGCTTTACAATACTGGACCATACTTATTTTGAAAAAATTAACTGTACAAAGCGATTCATCATATAAACGAGCAGGAGTTACACGCACATCTTGCTTGTTGAGGGCATATGTCTATGCTATGGTCTTATGTAGATTCTAAAGTGGTAGTTTCTTCTTCTTCTTTCTTTCTTTCTTCTTTTTTTTTTTTTTTAAGTGTAGATAATGTCTGGTGTGGTTTCAATTCTAATTTGTGCCCGTTCTTTTGTACGAGTTACGCGTCTTGTGCACACTTCTTAAATTTTTCTATATTCAAACTAGTAAAGTGACAGCCAGGCTGACGCCATAAGATTCCTCCTTTTGCGTTTGAATGTACTGTAAATTGATTGATTCGGATGGATCTGTTTATCATTTTAATAATTTTAATTCAGGAAATATCTGGCATCCCTTCCGTCTGGGTCCTCGATAATCTTATGTGTTAGGTATATATTGGATTATATTAGTACCTCTTTGGTCAGATCCTATGGTGTTGGAACCATATTATCGGTGTATTTCTAAAGATGCATTCCAAGAAAGGAAACTGAGCACACTGTTGGGACCTGCTGTTTGCTGGTCACATAACAAATCTCCATAATGATGAATGAAATTGTATGTACTATATTTGTGATCCTCTGTGGTCTAAACCATGATTTTCAATCACACTTTTCAAATATCCTATTTACCTTTCCTGTTCCTGATAAAATAGACACCATATTGGACATTTTCTTTAGTTCCAACTCCGAAAGCACAAACCTGTGGGACATGTTATCTTTGCCGCACTTGTAAATTTTAATTTACAAATATAAAGGTCCAGGTTTCCAAATGCGTTACAATTCGAAAATGATTCAAGTATGGCCTCTTCTTTGCAGAAAAAAATTGAACAACAAGGTACGATTATTACGGTTAGGTTTGTGACTTTTATTCTTTACATAAGGCATATTTAGGAGGGCTTCTTAAAATCTACTCTTAGCTTTTTAAGTTTAAAAGTTGTTTTTAAAAGTGTTTGGATATATTGTCAGAAAGGCTTTTATTCTGCAGAAATGCTTCCTGTCAAAGCTACAAAATATAGCTTCTCAAAAAAACAATTCTGAAATATATTTGAAACTTGTACTAAAGTATCAATAATACATTAGAAGCTTAAATATAACGTTTTTATAACTTTTAAAAAATAATTGAAGCCATTTTAACCCATTAAAGCTTTTTTTAAAATATGGTTTCAAATACTTACTGAAAGAGTATAACTTTTACTCTTTTTTTTTTTTTTTTTTCTATTGGCTAAAAACACAAGACTAGTTTCAACAAAATCTGCTAATGAGAAAAGACCATAGATAATCAGAAAGTTCCCCTGAGCAAGCAAAAGAAAAAAAATGCTAGGATGATTCTCTCTCCAAAGTTCAAAAATAACTTTTCCTCCAATATCTGGAAAAAAAAAAAAAAAAAGTGTTGGCAATCGGCATCAAAACACATTTTTAATAAGATTTCTTTAGATTAAACGTCAAAACTCTAGAAAAAAACATAAACCCACTCGTGAGCATACACGGAGCCAATCATAGATCATTCGGGCCTTAGGCTTTCACTCACTTTTTTTTTTAAATTCTTATATACATGAATATGTATTATATCATGCTAATATCATAGTCTCCACTAAAAAAATTACATGTTAACTTTATAGGCCCACTAAACTTTTGTTTCAACAATTAACCAAAACATTTCTGGCTTTGTGGCAATCACGAGATACTAAAGAAAAAAAAAAAAAAGGGTTAATTCATTAGACGAAACAAAGGAAAATTAGGGAGAGAAAAAAATAAACATGAACCGAAATATATAGAAATATATATATATATATATATATATATATATTTACTAATATAGAGTTATTTATACTCTTGACACCTTTTCTTTTAGGTTTACACAAAAAGTATACATGTGGTTTCTAATTGTTGCAAATATATATCATTATATTTAGGGATATTTATGTTTTTATACCCTTTGTTTTAAGGTTAATTTAAAAAATATGCTTTTGGTTTTTGATTTTATCAAATATAGACCTTTAAATTTGATTTAGAATACAAATTTGTTAGCCTAAGAACAGCTACCTAAAAAGGGAGTAAATTGGGCTTTAAAAACTTGCCAATATTATTGAAAATTTCTAGATTAAATACTTAAGCAATAAAATCAAAAATAAATATTCAATCAAATATAAATAGGCAAAAATAAAAAGGAAAGGGAAAGAGAGATGCAAACACTATTTATAGCAGTTCGGCAAAATGCCTACAACAACTGTCGTCAAGCAAGACCTTTACTCGACCTCTTCCACTATTTTGACCGAGAACGATCACTCCAAGTACAATCCATTGACTTGTCTACTCGAGGATCATCACAACCTCTTATAATCCGTCAATTTCACAAAGATTGGCTAACTAAAACAACCCCAAATTTTACAAAGGCTTTAGAAACCTAATTCACTAGGTTTTACAAGCGTTTGAAGGTTTAAGCTCACTTCTCACAACTCCTAGAAAGACTTAGAATACAATTGAAGTGTACCAGGAGACTATTAAGCATACAAAAAGGATTTTTAACAAGTTTGACTCAAGAATGATTGAAAGCTTGTTGAATACTTAGAAATTGATACAAGGATGTTTCTTAGTATTCTTCGATATCAATTAACTTAAAAATGTTGCTATTTATAGGCTAAAACCCAAAACTTGCCGTTTATAGCAGTTTGAGGTATTTTTACAACAGTTAGAAAACTAGCCATTGGAGCACTCGGTTGACCGCCATATATGTGGCTCAGTCAACCGAGCTTATTGTAGGAGCCAACACAAACAGGGCTAGGGCGGTTGACTAGCGGCTTGATGGACCAAGCTACAATGGTAAGTCTGACGCCAGAATTTAACTCAAAAATTCTGCTTTTGATTAAAAATTGTTTAAAAAACATTTTAAGATCAATTATGTGTCTTGAAATTTGTTTTTAGCAATTGAAACATATTTCAAATAATGTTTCAAGACTCTAAGCATTTCTCAACTTTTTAAAAATAATATCAAGAATTAGCAAATTTAAGATCAAGTTTTAAAATAAGGACTAAGCTCAAAACTTGAGCCATTTAAACTTGACAAAAACTATATGCGTGCTCTAACATCATACAAGCTTAGAAATAAAAATTTAAACATATTCTTCATACTTGTTGATGTCATTTCTTCAATCTTCAAGCTTTTGGTAAATTGATCGGTCTTCCCTTTAATTTCTTCCTAGACTTGATGGGTTTCTTCCAACTATCTTGAGACACTAAAATAATAATACTAAATAGCTCTACTTATTCAAGATAAATTTTTAGCATTTAAGCAATTAATTGTTTGTTGTCTTCAAGATAAAAATAAATAATTCATTTGAAACCTTGGGGCCAACAATCTCCCCCTTTTTTGATGATGAAAAATAATTGATTGATTTGGGTAAAATAAAGAAAGAAGCTTCCAATAGATAAAAAGTTTTACTCAAAATATTTCTTATCATATTTACCTTAAGCTCTGTCCTGTTGAACATAATTTAACTCCCCCTTAATGTGTGCAATCTTGAGGGAATTTATTAGTATCTTACAAATAAAATTTAATCAAAAACAATCTCAATCTCAATCTAAATGAAATTTTAAAAAATAATCTTTAGCAAAGTTTGAACATAGCTCCCCCTGCATCAAATATATTAACTCCCCTTATTTTGAACAAGAAAAAAATTCATAGTATTGGAAAGAGCAATCAATCTAAATCTTCTCCCCCGTTGTCATCAATAAAAAGAGAGAATCAATACAGAATCAAACATGAAACTGAAATACCATAAAACTATACAAAAGATACGAAGTTTAAAGTACAAATCCCAAGATGGTCTTAAAATAGAGAAAAAAGTAATAAAAAAAATCCTAAACATAAGAAAGAAACAAAGCGATAAAACTAATCAAGACGAAGGCGATCCTTGCATGTTAAGTCGTCTAAGCTCTTCGAGAATGTTTCACATGGTTGAGTTTAGATTTGCCATGTTGTTTCCCATAATCACCATGTTGTTGTCGAGTTGAGTGAGTTGCTCATTGGTGTGAGCTTGGTAGATGACAAAGTTTGACTTGAAGGTGTCGAACCTCAAAACAAGCTGTTGATAGGGGGTTTGAGAAGAAGAACTGGCATGTGGAACGTGTGAAGGTTCTTCTTCTTCCATTGCAAAATGCTCTTCTGCTTGAGCAAATTCTTGTTGCTCATTCTCATCTAAAGTAGGAGCCAAAACCCCTTTGCCATAACAAATTCCATTTACCAAGGTGCATCCTATTTTCTTGAGGGATGATTGATTGAAGTATGAATGAATATTTGGTTCTTTTCTATTAGTCTCCCGGAGAAGTAAAACATCAAAATACTTAAAGATATGAGTAGGTATTCATCCAAAAAGTAAAGCATTACCTGATTGATTACTAGCTGCGTCAATCATACGATAGAGGATTATATGACAGACATTGACTCTAGTATTGGAAAAGAGATACTACAAAAGAGACCTATCAACCTTGGTAAGCTCATTTTTGTGACCTACTTTTGGAATGAAATTTGTTGAGATGATATGGTTAAGAGCACGAGTTCTAAGAGGCAGGTTTTATGTAGGAGGTTTAAGAGGAAAATTGTCTCAAAATCATTCATAAGATGTTGAAAAAGATCAAGATCAAGAAAAGCGGCACCAAAAGCCTCTAAGGACCTAATAGGAATGCCCTCATTAGGAATGTTTAAGGCTTGACTCAAGGATTTAGGAGATAATTCAATAGTTTTTCCTTTTAGTTCAAAAGTAATGGTTAGGTTTGCAAGATTAACATTTAGTTGGGCATAAAAGATTCTGAGAAATCTAGGATACACCTAATATTTAGATTCAACCATGGGCAATAAACCCTAATGCTAAAACAAGAATCTTAAGTTCAATGATTGCATATCATTAAAGACAATAATCCTACCATCTACAATTTTCTTATGAACCATTCTTTCATAATTACGCAAACTAATAGGATTCAAGGTATAGATCATGAATCACCTTAGAATAAAATTCTTCGTTATTGGTTGCCGATTGCTTGCCTTGATGCCTAGAAGATTCTACCCACTCGCCATTGATAGAAAACTCAAAGGAATAAATGAAAAAGGTTGAAATTTGGATTTAGGTTTGGATTGGGCAGTTAAAATATAGTTTTGGAAGGTTTTGACATAGATTTGGAACCAAAAGACAAGAAAACTTGTTGTTGGACAATGGAGAATGGACAAGTTTTTACGTCTGCTAGGGCTTAGGATCGGCACAAATGAAAGGAGAAAAGAGGTCAAACCCTCTTTTAAACCAACATCGGGTCGAATCTAGAATCAGACTTTTTAATAGCCCAGTCGATAGGACTATACGTCACTCGGTCAACCGGGTTGCTAAAAATGCTATCACCTGAGCGACATAAATGCAGTAGATAAATTTAGCTTTTAAAACATTTTAAAAATGCTTGAATGGTTTTGAAATAAGTGTGAATGATTGTAAAACAATTAAATATGAAGTATGCATAAGAATTTAAACAAAACAAGCAAACTTTACGCATACTAATGTAAATCATAAACATTTCAAATAAATGTATTTTCAAAATTATACTTGAAGTAATATGCATGTCAAAACATAATTGAAAGAAAAATACATACACATGTGGTGAAATACTCAAAATTTTGAATTTAAGGCCGAAACATCTAAAATACTAAACCTCTTATAAGGTATGAAAATCATTCTAAGGCAACAGGCTTAGTGAAAATATCTATAAGTTGTTCATTGGTGTTGATAAATTCAAGTGTGATGTTACCCTTATGAACATGATCGTAAAAGAAATGATGTCAAATGTCTGTGTGCTTAGTGCATAAGTGCAAAACTGGATCCTTGGAAAAGTGGATAGCACTTGTGTTATCACACATAATTGGGATATGCACATAATGCAAACCTGGGTCCATGAGTGTTTTATCCAAAGGATTTGTGCACAACAACTACGGTCGAAATGTATTTGGCTTCTGTGATAAATAAAGCCACTGATTTTTGTTTCTTGCTAAATCAAAAGACTAGTGAGAAACCTCAAAAATAACATGTTCCACTTGTGTTTTTCCTATCAATTTTGCAACCAGTCCAATCGGCATTAGAATAACTCAATAAGTCTATATTTGTGCCTTTGGGATACCACAATCCTAGGTTCTTAGTGCCACTTAGATATTTAAAAGTACGCTTAACTACACTAAGATATTATTCTTTAGGATTTGCTTGAAAGCTTATATCCAGTCTACTTTCGGTTAAATAAAGTAAGGAATCAATCATACCTCGATATTTTGTAACATATACTGACTTTCCATTTTCATCCTTGTCTAATTTTATTGACAAGCTCATTGGGGTTGCATTGGCTTTAGATTTTCCATTTTCAAATCTTTTGAGGAGATCATTTAGATACTTTGCTTGATTAATGAAGATGCCATGTTTTGTTTGTATGATTTGCAATCAAAGGAAGAAATTAATTCTCCCATCATACTTATTTTCAAATTCACTATGCATACACTGAGAAAATTCTTCACAAAAGGAAACATTTGTAGCGCCAAAAATAATATCATCAACAAAAATTTGAACAATAATTTAATCCTCACCCTTAGTTTTTGTGAAAAGATTAGTCTCCCCTTTTTCCATTAAAAATCCATTTTCAATCAAAAACTTACTTAACCTATTATACCAAGCCCTAGGAGCTTGCTTTAAACCATATAAAGCCTTTTTCTATTTGAAAACATGATTTGAATACTTTGATCCTAAAAACTGAGTGGTTGTTTAATATAAACTTCTTCTAAAATGTATCTATTTAAGAACGTGCTTTTGACATCCATTTGATAACCAGTGAACCTTTCATGGCAAGTAATATTCTAATAGATTCTAGACAAGTAACCAGTACCTAAGTTTCTTCATAATCGATACCTTCTTCTTGATTGAAACCTTGGGCCACTAGTCTAGCCTTATTTCGTATGATTATACCTCACTCATGCTTTTTATTTTTAAACTCCCATTTAGTACCAATTACGAATTGAGAACTAGGCCTAAGAACAATTTCCTATACATCATTTCTTTCAAATTGATTTAGCTCTTCTTGCATTGCTAAAATCTAAAATTCATCATTTCTAGCATCCTTAAAACATTTTGGTTTGATTTAAGAAAGAAAAGCTAAATTGTTGCATATATCATGAGTGATATTGTTAGACGTGTATGTTCTAAGGAGTAAAAATGTAATATATTTTTAGAGATATTTTTATCAATAAAGAATTTATTTATTATTTATATTCCAAATCTTGTCATCTTTACATTCATATTTGTTGAATGTATGTTAAGCAAACAAAAGTATAAGACTGTCATTCTAAACCTTTAAGAACTGGGCATATGATGGACAGATTATGTGAAAGACACGATTCTTAAAGTGACAGTCTAAATTATAAGATCTGCAATTGAGGGAATAAAGTTGGGCACTTTATTCATACAAAGATTGTTATGTTGCCTATATCTCTATTGGGAGATGGTTTGTCTTGACCGTCAGAGGTAGACTCTGTGAATAGAAACATTGACGCATTATCATAAGGGATGATATGTTAGATCGGGACATAAAGTGAATTGATTTGGATTAATAATTCTATCTCGACAAATTGATTCACTTTAGACAATTATTTGTATTGTATCTTAATCCTAAGATGAATAGTGGGCTCGTTTCTTAACTTATGTCTTTTGATGTACTAAAGGGTGACGTCCACATTTTTACAGTGGTATGCAAATCTATATGTTGGAGGCATGACTCTTGATAGCGTAGACCTATTATTCATAGATATGGAATCCATAACTCCTCTTTAGGAGTAGTTGATATCCTCTTATATGCGTTATCCTGCATTTGAAAAACTAGAGTGCTCAACCATTTAGACACACAGGTGTAATCGAATGGTATACTATCTTATGGATGGTAAGTTTTTTGATCATGAGATAATGGAACGTAAGATAAAAATAATTAAAAAGGTAAGACAAAACTTGTCTTTAAGCCGATCATGGATAATCTTATAGGGATACGATACATTATGATATATCATGGAGACTTAGCTAAATGAGCTTTGTAATTCTATATAGTTCGAGAGTGCAGCTCCAAGCTTTTAGTGGAGTAGCGTTGGAGTTGATAATTATAAAATGTATATCTGGGATATTGGGTTTCATAATTATCAGGAGCTTAAACTATATAGGTCCGTTGGGCCCCTTTTGCTTACTCATAAAAACCCTATAACGATACAGTGTGCTTTTTCAATAATTAGTGACTTATGTCAGATCTATCAGATTGGCTGAAATTCGATAAAACTAGATAATTCATGTTTGTTTATCAGTTGAATAATTTTGTGATAAAATTAATTTAAGATAAATTTGTTGAATTTTCGGTATCAAATAATTCATATATGTTTATCGGTTGGATTAATTTTGAATTAATTCAAGATAAACTTGTTGAATTATCAAGAATATTAATTTTCCTAAAGATTATCTAGATATTACTGTTTTAATCAAATAACTTCTTTATTAGGTTATATGAATTAAAACTGATGCTCTATCTCAAAAATCTCAGGTGAAAAATAAAGATTCACAGGGATCTTTTATCGGGTGTTCGGTAGGCCATTCTTTAAGTTCAACCTGCCGATTGAGGAGGTTTAGTAGGTTGATCTGCTAGTTCGGCCTGTCGATTGGGCGATAAAAGGATCACGTGTTTCTACATGGATTTTATCAGATATTGAGCTTGATTTGATTTTGATTTGAATTTTTTATGCCTTATTTGACAAGGTTTGACTCTTGGACTCAACCTCTATAAAAGGGGAGTGAGTTTCATTATTATTTAGATCAGTTGAGAGATTAAGAGTGAGAATTTGCTAGTGAAACTCTAGAAACTCCTTGATAGCTACTGTTCATAAATCACGAACTATAGCTTTGGGTTCTCTTAATTGGTTGGAAGGAGAATCACCTAGTAGAAAAGCTAAACGGCATGAGCCCACACTCACCCCGATCGTGGATAGAGAATAGCATGCCAATTGGTTGAGGTCTTTTTGGAATGTTACCTCTCTTCATTGATTGTAGGAGCTTTTTGACATACAAAAGGTTAGTAAGATTTGGTTAATTTATGCATATAGTATGTCAAACTTGTGTTTTAAAAAATACTCTGATTTAAAAAATTTAAAATTCTGCTTCGTACTATTTTGTCAACAATTGGTATCAGAGCTATGGTTTTTACATAAATTTACGAGTTTGTGATCATGCTATAAGTATAAATTTTGTGATCTTGATCTCTCCTATGCTTGAATTTAATTTTATAGAGAGTCGACACTCTAGGTTTCTATATATTTTTATATGTTGTCATGGATTATGTGGTGAATGTTTATTAATTAATTATGGTTGATTAAATTATTATTTAATTATTGATTAATTAATTAATTTATATCGGTTATGGTTCCTTAGAGGTTAGAATATGTATCTAAGTTTTTCATGTAATTAGATGGCAGATTATTATCTTCGTCTAGGAATTATTATTTAATTTTAAATTTATAAAAATTTTATAATTAAATAATCATTTGGAGAAGATGGATCTAGAAGACAAATGATGGAGTTCCTAGGTATTTCCTAAGTCTCTAATTTTATGTTTTTGAGTTGTTGAAAATAAAATTGATAAATTGCATTAAAAACTGTATTTTCTAGAAAGGAGTGATCTCTGCTTGGTCGACATGTCGAACCTCCAATTTCGACAGGCTGATAGTCACAAATTGGCAGGCCAGGCGTGAAGTTCAAAAGGCCGTTTGCAGGACAGAAATTTGGTGGCTCTAGCAGCAGGCCAAACTTTGCAGTTCATCATGTTGAATTATCATGACCGATAAGCCAACTTGAAAAGATCGATAGGCCAATGGGTCATGACCGATAGGCCAATCACCTATATCGACTTGTCGGTAGAGGCTAAAAATTTTTCCAAAAAAGGTGTAGTTTTTTGTGCAGTTTTAATTTTATTTTTGGGACAATTTTGAGAAACATTAACTTTGGATATGGCTAAAAATATGGAGTATTCAATTCATACGAGATTGAAGACTTAAAGATGGACATTACATGAAGAAGGATACAACATGAGGATTCAAGGATGAAGAATTGATAAAATGTTTCGATTATTCTCTCGTAATCTTTGTTTTTTATTCTCTAGGATGGAACCATAACATTATGGTTATGTATTATTATTTTTCTTGTAGCTTTGGTTGATTGCTTTGCTTGTCTACATTATAATATGATTTGCCATGTATAGTAATAACATGCCATATAGGATAGGGAGTGCCGCTCACATTAAAATTGTTCATGCATGTCTTTTAAAATAAAACCTTGGTTTCAAAAGATTGAGTGGGAGAAGGTTTTCGAAGAGAGGACCTAAGGCCTCTATCATTGGTCCATAGGAAAAAAATAGTGGTTTCGACCCCTAGGAAGGGACTTCATCATGTACTAGGTTGGATCTCTGAGAGAATAAGTTATTTTAGTATGATTTATGGTTGCACACTCCTAGGTGGTAATTATAAATCATGGATCAAAAATCATAATGATAGTTATACACTCATGTTAATTTTATTATTAACCTCTCCTAGGAGCTCTATTAATAAAATTAATGGCCAAAGAAATAATTATTAATATATGTTGGATCATAAGGGTCCTAGATGGCATATATTAATTCGGAAGGGATCTGTGTTCCTGATTAAATTTGGCATGACTCCCCTAGGAGCTTGTTGAATTCTGATTTGGGAATTATTGCTGTAAGGTTGTGATATTTTCAAGGTTTTGACACATAAACACATTTGTAAGTTTTTACATGATTGTGTTATCTTACTAAACTATTATAATAGGTTTGCTTATATTTAGTATATGATTCTTTATTGCAGATTAAAAATGTCTAAAAATGCTTTGTCATCAATACCTGACAAAAATCAATTAACCAGAGAGAATTATAATGATTGAAAACGGAACTTAAATATCATCCTCTCCTTTGAGAAGCTAAATTTTGCACTGACAACCTCTTGTCCTCCCAAGCCTACGGGAGATTCCACCAACGATCATATCCAAGCATATGATCGTTGGAAAGATGCTAATGATCAGGCTTGCTGCTATGTTATGGCCAGCATGAACAACGTGTTGCAGGCTTAACATGAGGATTATCAGACTACTAAGTAGATCTTGGATAACCTAGAAGACATGTTTGAAGGCCAGGCCTTAACAAAGAGGCAAGGAGTGATGTCAAAAACTTATTACCTCTAAGCAGAGTCCTAGGACATCTATAAAGAAGCACATGATATTGGTCATGGGTTACCTCGCTGAGGCTCAAACCAATGAAGTCAACATCGATGCTAAAACTCAGATAACTATGGTCTTTGAGACTCTGTCTAAGGAGTTTATCCTGTTTAGAGCTACTTTTAATTTGAGCAATAGACGGGATATGACCTTAACAAAATTAATGAAACAGTTACAGGAGTTTGAACTCTGATCAAGGAATCTCCTGCTGGTGGCGAGGCCAATTTGGTAGCTGCTTCTAGTTCCAATCCCAACCCTAGGAATGGAAAGAAACAACGGGCCAAGAATGAGAAGCATTCTATTCCTATTAACAACAAGAGCAAGAAGAAGAAAAAGAAGAACCCAAAAAAGCTAAAGTGCTTCTTCTGCGGGATGGTCAGGCACATAAAGAAGAATTGTAAAGACTTCCTTTCCCAATGAGGTAGGTGTGATCTTTTATATTTAGAAACTTGTTTGGTTAAGGAATCCAGTGACATTTGGGTCATAGATTTCGGTACAACTAATCATGTTTGTGTTTCTCTGTAGAGGTTCAAAGAAACGAGAAGTCTGCTTCGTGAAGACTTCATGTTTTATATGGACAATGGATCCTTGGTCTTACCTAAAGCAGTGGGAGACATTCATCTTTATTTTGTTAGTTGTAGGAATTTAATTTTGCGTGATTGTTTTTATGTTCCTAAATTTAAAAGAAATTTAATTTCTGTATCTTGTTTTTTTAAAGACTCCTATATGGTTTCTTTTAATAATAAAGTAGTGATTCGTAAAAACAAATCTTTTATCTATTCTAGATGGATGTAAAATAATCTATATTTTATCAAACCTAAGATGGATTTACTGGTTAATGCTAAGATAAATGATAATAACTCTAAAAGACTTAAAACTTCTCACTCTAATAAGACTTATCTTTGGGATTTGTGCCTTAGTCATATTAACCTGAATATGATTCAAAGGTTGTTAAAGGATGGACCTTTAAGTCACTTAAAGGAGGAATCTATACCTCAATGTGAATCTTGTTTAGAGGGTAAAATGACCAAAAGACCATTCGAGTCTAAGGGCAATAGGGCCGAAGGGGTTCCAGAACTTGCGCATAGTGATGTTTATGGACTGATGAACATCCGGGCACGAAGAGGGTTTAAGTATTTCGTCACTTTTATTGATGATTACTCAAGGTATGGGTATGTGTACCTAACGCACCACAAAAGCAAAACTTTGTACAAGTTCAAGAAGTTTTGAGCTGAAGTGGAAAAGCAATTGGGTAGACCCATAAAGACACTTCGATCTGATTGAAGTGAAGAATACCTTTTTGATGAGTTTTTAGGACACTTATTAGAGAATGGGGTTTCATCCCATTGACTGCACCAGGCAATCCTCACTAAATGGCATAGCTAAGAGAAAAAATAGGACTTTATTAGACATGGTCAGGTCCTTGATGAGTTATTCATCATTGTTTTTGTCTTTTAGGGATATGCACTACAAACTACATGTTATCTTTTGAATAATGTGCCTTCAAAATCAGTCCCCAAAACTCGTCACGAGTTATGGACGGGCAAGAAAACGTCCTTAAGCCATTCACATATGGGGATGTTCGGCTCATGTCCTGTTTAAGGATGCGAATAAGTTGAAAGCACGTTCAGAAGTTTGCGTGTTTGTAGAATATCCTAAATAGACTAAAGAGGGTTATTTATATAACCCAAAGGAACATAAAGTCGTGGTTTCAACTCATGCAACTTTCCTTGAGGAGAGTTACATTGATGACTTTAAGCCTCAAAGCAAAATACTGCTTGAGGAGTTAAGGAGTGATCCAATGACTTTGGGGGTTCGGGTAGAAACCACTCCAATCGGTGTAGAAAAACCAACTGAACTTGAACAACAATCTAAGGGGCTTTAGCTTAGTGGGAGGATCAAGCGTCAACTTGAGAAGCATATGTTCAATGGTGAGGCCTTTTTGGCTAAACTGGATGAACATGATAGGGATCTTAATACTTACGCAGAGGCTATGGAGGATGTTGATTCAAAACTCTAGACAGAGGCCATGAACACAGAGATGAAGTTTATGGAGACAAATCGGATCTAAAAGCATGTGGATCTTCTTGAAGGAGTAAAACCCATAGGGTGTAAGTGGATTTTTAAGAGGAAAAGAGAAGTGGATGGAAAGGTTGAAACCTTTAAGGCTAGACTGGTAGGTAAGAGTTACACGCAAAAGGAAGAAATTGATTACGATGAAACCTTTTCGCTAATAGCCATGCTTAAATCCATCTAGATTCTCATGTCTATAGCTGCCACTCTTGATTACGAGATTTGATACATGGATGTCAAGACGGCTTTTCTGAATGGCTATCTTGATGAGTCCATTTATATGGAACAACTAGATAGGTTCAAGGTCAAGGGTCAGGAGGGTAAGGTTTGTAAACTGCTAAAGTTAATTTATGAAGTTAAGCAAGCTTCCCATTTTTGGAACATAAGATTTGATTAGGTGATCAAGACTTATAGGTTCTCACAAAATGTGGATGACGCATGTGTGTATAAACACATTAAGGATGAGAAGGTAGTTTTTCTACTACTCTATGTAAATGACATTCTGCTAATTGACAATAACGTTGGGGTGTTTTCATCTGTCAAATTATGGTTGACCAAGCAGTTTGACATGAAGGACTTGGGTGTGGCTAATTTTGTTCTTGGTATCTAGATATTTTAGGATAGGAAGAACAAAATGATAGGTTTGTCACAAGCCGCCTACATAGATAAAATTCTCATGAGGTTTGCAATGTAGGATTCCAAGAAAGTGGGCAATCATCTAGGTCTGGAATTACTCTTTCTAAGAAAGGCTCTCCAAAGTTAGAGGAAGAAAGAGAATACATAAAGAATGTGCCTTATGCTTCGGCAGTGGGTAATCTCATATATTCCATGCTTTACACACGATCGGATATTTGTTATGCGATCAAAATTGTGAGTCAATTTCAAGTGGATCCAGGATTGAACCACTAGGTCGCGGTCAAGCATATTTTCAAGTACCTAAGAAGGACTCGAGGGTACATGCTTGTACATTCAAGTGAGGACTTAACTCCTCTAGGATATACTGACTCTGATTTTCAATCCTGTTTGGATTCAAGAAGATCTACTTCGGGTTTTGTGTTTACTCTGAGCAGCGATCCATTAGTTAGAGAAGTGTAGAGCAAGATTTCACTTTGGATTCAATGATGGAGGCTGATTATGTGGTATCTAGTGATGCTTCGAAAGAAGTAGTATGACTCTGCAAGTTCCTTGGGAATCTTGAGGTTGTTCCTCATATGGATAAGGTGGTATCACTGTATTGTGATAACATTGCGGCGGTAGCTAATGCTAAAAAACCAAGATTTAACAAAAAGAGTAAACATATTGATTGGAAGTATCATGTGATAAAGAACTTCATCAAGGGCGAGCATGTCAGAGTGTGCAAAATCATGTCAGAGGACAATTTAGTCGATCCATTCATGAAGACACTTATTGGGAGAGTCTTCTAGAGGCATGTGGAAGTTATGGGGATGCGAAATTTGTCATATTTACTCACTTAATGCAAGTGGGAGATTGTTAGACGTGTATGCCTTAAGGAGTAAAAATGTAATATGTTTTTGGAGACATTTTTATCAATAAAGAATTTATTTATTATTTATATACCAAATCTTGTCCTCTTTATGTTCATATTTGTTGAATGTATGTTAAGCAAATAAAAGTCTGAGACTGTTGTTCTAAACTTTTAAGAATTGGGTATATAATGGATAGATTATGCGGAAGACATGATTCTTAAGGTAACGGTCTAAATTATAAGATCTGCAATCGAGGGAATAAAGTTGGGTGCTTTATTTATGCAAAGATTGTTATGTTGTCTATATCCCTATTGACATATGGTTTGTCTTGATCGTTGAAGGTGGACTTCATAAATAGAAACATTGGCGCATTGTCATAGGTGACAATGTGTTGGATCAAGACATAAAGTGAATTGATTTAGATTAATAATTTTGTCTCAGTAAATTAATTCACTTTAGATAATCATTTGTATTGTATCTTAGTCTTGAGATGAACAATGGGTACCGAAGGGTGACATCCACATTTTTATAATGGTACATATGCCGATACGTTGGAGGTATGACTCTTGATAGCGTAGACCTGTTATTCATATATATGAAATCCATAGCTCCTCTTTAGGAGTAGTTGATATCCTCTTATATGCGTTATCCTGTAATTGAAAAATTAGAGCGCTCAACCATTTAAATACATAGGTGTAACCGAATAGTATACTATCTTATGGATGTTAAGTTTTTTGATAGTGAGATAATGGAACGTAAGATAAAAATAATCAAGAAAGTAAGACAAAACTTATCCTTTAGCTGATTATGGATAATCCTATAGGGATACGATACATTATAATATGTCATGGAGACTTAGCTATATGGGCTTCGTAATTCTATATAGTTCGAGAGTGCAGCTTCAAGCTTTTAGTGGAGTAGCGTTGGAGTTGATAATTATAAAATATATATCTAGGATATTGGGTTTCATAATTATCAGTAGCTTGAACTATATAGGTCCATTAGGTCCCCTTTACTAGCTCATAAAAATCCTATAATGATACGACGTGCTTATTAGTGACTTATGTCAAATTTATCAGATTGGCTAAAATTTGATAAAATCATATAATTCATGTTTGTCTATCAGTTGAATTAATTTTGTGATAAAATTAATTCAAGATAAATTTGTTGAATTATCAGGATCTGATAATTCATGTATGTTTATCAGTTGGATTAATTTTGAATTAATTCAAGATAAACTTGTTGAATTATCAGGAATATTTATTTTCCTAATGATTATCTAGATATGATTGTTTTAATCAGATAACTTCTTTATTAGGTTATTTGAATTAAAACTGAGGCCCTATCCTAAGAATCTCGGGTGGGAAATAAAGATTCGTAGGGATCATTTATCGGATGTCCGACAGACCATTCTTTAAGTTTAACCTACCAATTGAGGAGGTTCGACAGGCCGATTTGCCAGTTCGGTCTACCGATTGGACGAAAAAAGGATCACGTGTTTCTACGCGGATTTTATTAGATATTGATCTTGATTTGATTCTGATTTGAATTTTTAAAGCCTTATCTGATAAGGACTGACTCTTGGGCCCAACCTCTATAAAAGGGGAGTGAGTCTCATTATTATTTAGATCAGTTGAGAGATTAAGAGTAAAACTCTACTCGTGAGACTCTAAAAACTCCCTGATAGCTATTGTTTACAAATCACGATCTATAGCTTTGGGTTCTCTCAATTGGTTAGAAGGAGAATCACCTAGTGAAAAAGCTGAACGATGTGAACCCATACTTACTTCGATCGTGGATAGAGAATAGCAAAGAAGGCCAATTGGTTGAGGTCCTTCTAGAACATTACTTCTTTTCATTGATTGTAGGAGTTTTTCGGCACATAAAAGGTTAGTAAGATCTGGTTAATTTATGCATATAGCATATCAAACTTGTGTTTTGAAAAATACTCTGATATAAAAATTTTAAAATTCTACTGTGTACTATTTTTCTAATAGATATACCCATTGGAATATCATGAGTAATAATATCAATCTTAGGATGATAGGAATGATAGCTCTAATCTTTTAGTAAAGATTGTGAAATGGACATGTTTTGAATGCTCCATTTGATGCTGATCTGGATGTGATGGTTGTATTGATTAGGAGATGATCTTTGAAGAGAATTTGGATCTTCTTGGACCTCCTTTCCTTTGTCGTCGATTGATAGGTTCTTCATTTGATGTTCCAAACCTAAATCATCATCATCTTTCACTTTCTTGACGGAAATGTTAGTTTCTTCAAATACAACATTCATAGAAGAAACTAAAGTTCTTTTGTTAAACACTCTATAAGCTTTGCTAGTAGTAGAATTACCAAGGAAAATACCAACATCGGTTTTTGTATCAAATTTTCCCCTTTAATGTTTAAAATAAAACATTTGCATCCAAAGACCTTAAAATAATCGATATTGGGTTTTCTACCCTTCCAAAGCTCATAAGGAGTTTTATTCAATTTAGGTCTAATAAGAACTCTATTAAGAATATAGTATGCAATGTTAATGGCTTCGGCCTAAAAATATTTATGTAAACTGTTTTCATCAAGCATAGTCCTAGCCATTTATTGTAAAACTCTATTTTTTCGTTCAACCAAACCATTTTGTTAAGGGGTTCTTGGTGCCAAAAAGTTATATTCATAGTGTTCTTCATTACAAAACAATTCGAAGGCATCTTTGTCAAACTTGCCACCATGGTCAATTCTAATCGAAGAAATCATGTAGCCGTGTTCATTTTGAACTCTTTTGAAAAAATATTAAAATGTTTTTAAAGCGTCATCTTTATTTGCCAAAATTATGACCTAAGTAAATGTTGAAAAATCATCAACAATGACAAAGGCATAATATTTACCTCCTAGACTTGTAGTCCTAGAAGAACCAAATAAATCCATGCAAAAGTTGTAAAGGTCTAGTGGTGGGAATTTCAGAAATTGATTTAAAAAAAGTTCTGATTTGTTTTCCAAATTGGATGCTTCACATACTTTGTCTTTTTCAAATTTGAGTTTTTCCAAATCCTGAACAAGTTCTTTTCTAGAAATTTTTGAAAGCAAATGCATGCCAACATGTCCAAGTTTTGTATGCCAAAACCAAGTTTCATCATTTAAAACAGAATGATATTGGTTTTTGTTTTAACATTTTTCAACATCAATCGTATAAACATTTTTATTTTGGTCACTAATGAACACAACCTCACTATTATAAACATTTTCAATTAAGCATCTAGAAGATTCAAAAGTAACTTTATATCCCATATCACACAATTGACTAATACTAAGCAAATCATGCTTAAAATATCAACAAGAAAAATATTTTAAATATGAAGAGAAGAACCATTGCTAATATCTCCTATGCCAAGGATTTTGCCTTTTGCGTTGTTGCCAAAAGTGACATGTCCTTCATTCTTCTTTGTGAAGTTAGAGAATAGTAAGAGGTCTCTAGTCATGTGTTTTAAATATCCACTATCTAGGAACTACTTTACTTTCTCCGTCTTGGATGCCTACGAAGCAATTTTAATTCTTGACTTTAGATACCCACATAACTTTGGGTCAGTTGGCGTTATTTTTTGTAGCTTTGGGAACCCATCTTAGTTTAGCTCCAAAATATGCACTTTTCTTAATATAGCAGTAGAATGTGATGTATCCATCTTGATTGCAATAAGTACATACATATTTTGAGTCTTGCGAAATAGTTGATGCTTTGACAAAAAATTTTTGAAATATTTTTGATCAATGTGAAGTTTATATCCTAAACCACTCTTGTTAAAAACATATCTTTGTTTACCAAGCATTATTTCAAAATTTTTCTTCCCATTGGTGAATTTTAAAACTGTTTTAGTCAAGTCATCAACTTTCTCCTTCAAAGATGCATTCTCAACAACTAGAGCATCACTCTTAGATTTTTCATGTTTAAGAACATCAATTTCTTCTAAGAAAGTTGCTACTTTCTTTTTAAGCATAGAATTTTTAAGAACTAATTTCTTATAGTTATCATGCAATTCATTAAAAACTTTAGATAATTCTATGACATCAATATCATCACATTCACTATTGAAGGAGATAGGAGAACTTACCTCATCATCATCGATTGCCATGAAGCACATGTTGGCTACTTCTCTTGGCTTGTCATCATCCGAGTCTTCAATTCAAGCTTGTCCTAGGTGACTTAAAAGGCTTTCTTGAATTCCTTATTCTTTATGTTTTTCTTGTTTATTTCTATTTTAAGAGGAAAATCCAATCTTATATGACCGTGTTTCTTACAATCATAACATAATACCACATATTTCTTTGATTTTTCTCCTCGATCATCTCTTCTTCTAGTTCCTTTGTTTCAGTTAAATTTCTAATAGAACTTCTTATATTTCTTTGTAAGCATCGCCATTTCTTTAAAGTCCTTCAAAATGTGACTTTCATCCTCTTCATCTTTGTCATCTTTGTCGTCAAGTACGGTAGCTTTCAAGGCTATGCCTTTCTTCTTTTTATCTTCTTCTTCTTCCACTTAATTTTGCCTTCTTGTTTTTTCATGGGTTATGAAAGAACCAACCAATTCTTCCAATGGTAGAGTTGATAAGTCTTTAGCGCCTTCTAATCTTGTTCTCTTAACATGCCATGATGGTGGTAAAGATCAAACTAACTTCCTTCCTAGTTCACTATCTTTAAAAGTCCTACAAAGAGACTTTAATTCGTTAACAATATCCATGAATCTAGTATACATTTCATTGATAGTTTCATGTTCTTTCATTTTAAACATTTCATGATTATGCAAGAGATAGTTTATCTTAGTTTCTTTGACTTGATTTGTCCCTTCATGGAGAACCTCTAATGTGTGTCATATCTCATATACAAATGTGCAAGGTGTTACTCTATTAAATTCATTTTATCTAATACATAATATAGAAAGTTAATAGCCTTAGCATTCAAAAATAGTTTTTTTGTCCTCATCGGTAAATTCTTTAGGTTCTGTAGGAACTAAAATTTTGTCTAATTCTTTCATTGGTTTATAAGGACCATTTTGGACAATATCCTAAAGATTATAATCAATCGATTGCAAATAAATAGACATCCTAATTTTTCAATAATTGTAATCAGTTCCAAGGAAGAAATGAGGTCTATTAGTGGAGTGACCTTCCATAATATGTGGAGATTGAGTAGCCATGCTCGAGATTATGAAATCTTTTTGAAAAATAAATTTAACTTTCTACTCTGATACCAAGTGTTAGCCTAAGAATAACTACTCAAGAGAGGGATGGATTGGGTTTTTAAAACTTTTTACAATTATTAAAAATTTCTAAAATAAATACTTAAGCAATAAACTCATAAATAAATATTCAATCAAATATAAATGGCTGAAAGTAAAAAGGAAAGGGAAAGACAGATGCAAACATTATTTATAGTGGTTTAAGAAAATGCCTACATCCACTGTCGCTGAGCAAGACCTTTACTCAACCTCTTCCACTATTTCAACGGTCTTTTTAGAATTATCATTCCAAGTATAATATGTTGACTTGTTTACTCGAGGCTCACCACAGCCTCTTACAATCCGTCAATTTTACAAAGATTGGCTAACCAAAACAACCCAAATTTTACAAAGGCTTCAGAAACCTAATTTACTTGGTTTTACAAGTATTTGAAGGTTTAACCTCACTTCTCACGACTCCTAGAAAGACTTAGAATACAATATGAAGTGTACTAGGAGATGATTAAGCATACAAAGAGGATTTTTGTCAAGTTTGGCTCAAGAATAATTGGAAGCTTGTTGAACACTTAGAAATTGATACAAGGATGTTTCTTGGTGTTCTTGGATATCAAATAACTCAAAAATATGGCTATTTATAGGCTAAAACCCAAAACTAGGTGTCTATAGCCATTTGAGGCGGATTTACAACGGCTAGAAAACTAGCCATTGGAGTACTCCGTTGACGGCCATATACGTGGCTCGGTCGATTGAGCTTATTGCAGAGCCAACAAAAATTGGGTTGGGGTGGCCGACTGGGACTAGTAAATGGCCTATATTAGGCCCAGTCAACCGGGCTACTATAGCAAGCTTGGCTCCAAAATTTGATTTAAAAATTTTGGTTTTAATTAAAAACAGTTTAAAAAAACATTTTAAGATCAATTCTATGTCATGAAATTTGTTTTTAAGAAAATGGAACATATTTTGAATAATGTTTCAAGACTCTAAGTGTTTTTCAACTTAATTTTGAAAATAATATCAAGAATTAAAATGTTTAAGATCAAGTTTTAAAATCAAACACTAAGATCAAAACTTGAGCCATTCAACTTGATAAAAACTATATGCATGCTCTAACATCATACAAGCTTAGAAATAAAAATTTAAACCTACACTTCACGCCTGTTGATGTCATTTCTTCAATATTCAAGCTTGTGGTAAATTGATTAGTCTTCCCCTCAACTTCTTTCAAGACTTAATGAGTTTCTTCCAAGTATCTTAAGATGCTAAAATAATAATACTAAATGGCTCTACATACTCAAGAAAAATTTTTAGCATTCAAGCAATTAATTGTTTGTTGTCATCAAAACAAAAATAAATAATTCCTTTGAAATCTTGGGGCCAAACAAAATCTACACCATAACTGACTTATAGGGCCTTGTTTGGTATTGTTTTGGGACTTTTTGGAAATAATTTTGCACACCTTTAAAGGCAAAATTTTGCAAAAACACTCCAACACAATTTCTTAAAAATTCTTATTTTTTAAAACAAAACCACTTTCACCTATATTGAAAACACTACTAAATGGGAACTTTTAAAAAAATAAAAAGATAACAAAAACGAAAACACGCAAATCATCCATGTTTAGGTATTTTATATATTTTTTTGAATTAAAAAACCTTAGTATATAGTTTTCTTTAAATTCTTAAAGTTCCTTTATTTTATTAATTTGATGGTATTTTAGATAATTTTTATATTAAAACTGAAAATTAATTGAGAAAAAGAATGAATTTGCTTATGAAATTTACTATAAAAGTATATATTAGATGAGATAGAAAATTAAAAGTATAATGTTTTAATAAATTCAAATAGATAGTACAAAAGAGTAATTTATTTTTACAAATTCGTACTTTTTTCATTGGAATCAGAAAAGTTTGACATGTTAAATTACCAAGTTAACCTTAGTGACAATGATATGATAGTTTCTATTTGCACCTTTTAAAGGCCAAAAGCCACGGCCACTATGAGAAAAATGGTAATTTGAATTGTTAAAAGTACAGCCGATGGGATATATTTACATAAATAAAAAAGTACAAACGTGCTTTGAATCACCATAAAGCACAATAATTAATACAACAAAAAATAATAATAAATGAATAACCTTTTTTGTATGGCTTCCTAATAAAACCAGTTACTATTTCTTTTCTTTTGTTTTCTTTTCTCCCCGAAAACCCTGGTGTTTTCTCAGGGTTCAAAGCACTGCGTTAAAAAAAAAATACAGAGACCATCGAGCGCGTCTTCTCCTTGTGTTGTACACAGAAATCACAGCAAAACATGTTCCACAACGAACAAGAAGAGAAGGAGTGAGAAAGAAAGCTTGAAAACTCAAAATTCATTTGGCCACGCACTTGAATCGCTACTCCCTACCAAATGGCAATGCTGACCACCAGAACTTCTGGTAATCTTTCTGTCTTTTCTCTCTTCGGAAGTTTCACAAACCTATTTCGTTCTTATGTATCCACTAGTACTACTAGCTGTCAGAATTAAGTTGCCCATTTTGAGAAATCAGTCAAAACACAGTGTAAATCTAAAAATTTTACAGTAGAAGAATCTTTAGGTTACTTCAATTCCATGATTCAAATGCGACCCATGCCCTTGATTTGGGTTTTCTACCAATTTCTTTTCTCACTCTCCAACATGAATCAGTATTCCATTGTTGTCTCTATGTATAGAGTGATGATGGGTTGTGATTATTTTCGACCCGATGTTTGCACAGTGAATATTGCTATCAAATATTTTTGCTGCTTGAGAAAGGTGAGCTTAGGTTTCTCTGTTTTAGCAACTATTCTTAAGAGTGGTCATCGTCATGATGCTCGTACGCTGAATACATTGCTGGATGGACTTTGCAAGGAGGGCTCGATGGCTGCGGCGTTGGAGTTGTTCCAGGAAATATTAGAGAAGGAACACCCATGTAATGATCTCACTTATGCAATTATCATTGATGGGCTTTGTAAGGCCGGAGAAACTTGGCAGGCTCTTGAGCTGCTTAAGAAAACGTTTAACAATAGGAGAATTAAACCCACTTTGCACTGTTTTAGTCCAATCATCGATAGTCGTTGTAAAGAAGGACGAATAAATGAGGCCTTGAGCCTTGTTCAAGAAATGATTGACTGTGGCGTTGTACCAAATATCATCTGTTATAATGCTTTGGTTTGTGGATTAAGTAAATCGGGTCGTTGGGAAGAAGCTAGAGGATTTTTGGTTGACATGCTTAATTTTGGGTTTTCACCTAATACGATTACATGTACTACTCTAATTGATTCTCGTTGCAAGGAAAACAAAATGCAAGAAGCAATATTGCTCTTTGAATTCATGACCAGGAAAGGCATAGAGCCTAATGTTAGGACATTTAATTCTCTGATATCTACTTTGTGCAAGCATAGTCGATGGAAAGAAGTGGCACAATTCATAGAAAATATGTACAACTATGGAATCTCTCCTGATATTGTTACATACAATATTTTGTTGGATGCTCAGTGCAAGGAAGGGAACACTACAGAGGCACTTAATCTTGTTGAAGCAATGAATGATAAAGGCATGCTGCCTGATGTCATGACTTATGGCTTCTTACTTAGTAGTTTGTGCCATTCAGGTAAATTTGAAGATGCCGAGAGAATGTTTTGGTGACATAGCAAGTCAGAAAATATTTCCTGACATTACAACTATAAATGTACTTTTGAATGCAGTTTCTGATGAAGGGATGATGAAGAAATCTCAAAAATTAGTTGATGCGATGATTGAACATGGCAAAAGAGCTTGATATTATTACTTACAACACCTTGAGTAAGGGATATTGCCTGCAAGGTAAAATGGATAAAGCAAAAGACGTGTTTGATTAGATGGGAGTAAAGGGTGTTCTTACTGATACGATTTCATATAACACCTTGGTTAATTGTCATGCAAAAGTTAAAAATTTCGGTATTGCTCTCAAGCTTCTCAATGAGATGATGCAAATAGGATTGGCGCAGAATCATGTAACACACAATACTTTGACAAGAATTCGTGCTTATAGGTGTAAGGCATCTGTGCTGTAACTTTGGGTGAGGCGAGATCAATAACTGATCACAGTGCTATTAAGCTATTTATAGCTAATTACCACACGTTGGAGCTAGCCTTGTTTCAAGGATAAAGAACTAGACAACAATGACGTGTTTTTTCAAGATGAACTGTTTAAGTGCTTGATCTGCATATCATGTTGCCACTACAGGTAAACATGCTTCTTACATTTGCATTCCACATACCCCGTTGTTTTTCCTATTGAGTGTCATATGTTCATTTTTTTTTTTTTGGGCGTTTTGGTATCAAACAGTATGTTCATATCGACTACATTTTCTGTTTACATCTTATGACTTATGTTCTATTTCTCTATTACTTTCATATGAAAAGTATAGATGACGAAGTTGGATATTTGGGTTAGTTATTAGTTGAAATTTGGATCTTGGATATAGAAACTTAAGATCAGTTTTTTTTATATACATAAATAGCTTCAGACCATTGTTGTGACGTATACATGCGTTAGTTTTAAATACTCGGTTCTTCTCTTTTTTGTCTTAGATCTCTTCACTTGTCACACTTCCAATTTGTCTTGTTTCCAAATTCATGGCAGTGGTTGGAATTGATCACTAGTGGTGACGCTGTCTCCGAAGGATTTTGGGACAGCATCTTCTTGGCAACTCTATATAATTCAGAAACAGCATGTGAATGCAAGGAAAAAGACATAACAGGATGTAGCTGAGAACCAGGAAAAGGCTCTTTTCCTTGTCTCGGAGCCGGAAACAGAAGAAAACACTTGGGGAAAGTTGCTGTCTTGGCCCTCTTGTGGGGCATTTAGTTGGAATGAAACCATAGAACCTTTGAGGTCGCGATGAAGAGTGCAGTGTCATTTGGGATTGGGTTAAGTATTGCTGTTGTTTTCCTGAGGAAATCTCATACTCTGTTTTGTTTGTACAGTTTTTTCCTTTAATATAATTTATGTGTTTCTTTTTCAAAAAAAAAAAAAATGGTATACTTTAATCAGAGTGGACTCTTGTATGTTAATTGTCCAATTCCAGCCTCACTCTCCTCCTGGGACCTAGGAAAACATATGTAAACCAAGAAGCCACTTTAATCTTTTTTGCTGCTCTTGATACTCTGGTTAGAAATTTATCTCAGAAGAACAAGGAAATCTTCATGTAAAAAAAGGAACCTGTGTAACGCTTGCGCACTTTGAGTATAACACGCTTGAAGATGTTGACAAGTCATGGATGGTTTACTGCAGTATTGTCATGCTGGAATGTCAAGAAATGTGTCTGGTGGTTATTTCAAATGCTCTCTATTTCTTCTTTAATCTTTAAGGTTCTTCTTTTCTGTTTTTAAGTAATTGATCAGTGAAGAAAGCAGTACATTTCCAATTAATATGTACAACGTCCTGTTAAAAGTTTATAAGAACTGGATGTCCATCTCAGGCTTCTCGAGGATTATACAGGAAGGATTGGTGCTTGATCACACATGAGCCATTTCGAAAAGCTTTCATGCATATAGGCTTGAAGCATCCATATGGATAATTAAGCCCAATTAAATAAAAAAAAATATTCTCTCTAGTAATTTGTATCTTATTCTCACGTCATTTCTTAAGCGAACTGATCTATTTTATAAAGCTGTATGTTGGAGATCTCTCCAGTTAAGATTTCTGCTGTTGCATTCAGACTAAGCATGATAATTGACGAATGAAATATCAAAGCCTCATGTTTGAAAACATACTTAAAACTTTTGCGTACTTATAGTCATAAAAACACTTTCACAACAGATGGTACTACTATACTACCATACCGTCACATACTAAAAAATAAAAAATCCTCAAAAGTGGAATCTGACTATAGTGGTATCCAAGCCTAGCTATCGCATCTGTCTCACCGCCACACCCAACTCATCAACAGTCATACTAGTCTCTTTTAGAACTATCTATAGTATGAACGAACTTAAAATGAACTCTCTCTTAATAAGTTAAAACATTTCTTGCAAAGCATAGAAACATTTCTTATAAAAACTCCTCTCATAAAACATTTCCAATAAAACATCTCTCACAAAATGTTTTTTATAAAATATTTCTCATAAAATATTTTTTAAAAGGAATGTAAGCAATACCACAATACATGACTCTAATTATGCTCATTTATGTACTTCTTATCATCATTCTTATCTCATCTTGAACTATAAGCACAAGTGTACGTACCAAATGTGCATGATCATCAAACACCAAGATCATAACTTGACTCAATGTGATGCTCCCATTAGGTTGGGAGACTTCTTATCCTCCCTTTAGCTCAGGAGGTTTACTTGAAAACATAAACCTTCCCCTTAGAAACATTTCTTATAAAAACGTTGGTTGATTACTGATGAGACGTAGACAATTGTATTTCTTAAAGCTAAAATAAATCATTTTGTATTCATATTTCTCGTTAAACTCTTTAATTAAAGCATATATGTGTTAAATAGTATTTTAGTGTATTTGTGTAAAAATATGTTTAAACTCAAGCTTCTAATATGTTTTTATGTTTAATAATATTTTTGGTAATTTTTAAAATCATTTTCATTTATAAAATATTTGTTCAATTTGAAATTAATTAAAACTGTAAAAATAATATATGGTAATTTTATTTTAAGTCTTAATGTATTTTATAGTGCGTTTTAGGTTTGTAAATATTTTCTATTATATCTTTAGTAATTTATAAAAATATTTTCGAGTCTTAAAAATTATATTTGTATCAAACTGAAAGCGTCCAAAATTTTAAAAATTTGTAATTGTTTTTGTGTTTTAATATAAAATAAATATTTTTAAAATTATTTTAAATATTATATTTGTAAAATAATTAATTTTGTTTTAATTTTCTCTATTTAGATTTGAAATATGGAGAAAAAACAAAGTAAAAAGGGTACCAAAACTAGCAAAATCGGATAAGAAATGTTTAAAAAATAATAAAAAAAATTGAATTTAAATTTCCAAGGGTAGGTGGCACACTCACGTCCATCTAATCAAGCACCAAATGAACCAGGGCTGTCGGATTGCTTGCTACGTGTTGCGTCCTCAGTCTAGTTGCCAAACAGTAGGGCCCGCTTGTTAGCACACTCAGATCAACTTTAGATTCTCTATAGCCATTTTCATGTGAATCCTCTTTGCTAGCCATTTGATCTAATTACTTTGACTCGTCCAACGGTCAGAGAAGCTTCCATTTACTTTCTTCGCATTTGACTTGATCTGGGCCCCTTGTTTTGGTCTTTGTCAATGCTATCATCGGCCTAAATCTTAGATTCTGAACAACTACAACATGTGAAAAAAATGGAGCAAAAAGAAAAATATTAGAAAATATCACAAATTGGCAAGTCGTAGCCCAAAATGTCATCTAAAATAGTGTAAAAAATTATAAAAAAATTTGTAACAGTAATTTTAAGCCTGCAAATACAGGAGGAAGCTTTGGTTCTTCACCCTTCTAAGTTTAGAAATCACTATTTAAATAGTTTTAAATAGTTTTTTAGTTTTAGTTTTTGATATTTTGTTTTTAGTTTACGTTTTTATAAAATAATTTTAAGTTTATGTTGTAAAATATTATGTTTAATAATATTTCTAGTATTTTTATTTCAAGTTTATGTTGTATAATATTATGTTTAATAATATTTCTAGTATTTTTATTTCAAAAATGTCTTTTTAATTTCTCGCTTTAGCAGAAGAGAGAGGGGGAAATTTTGGTAAAATTACCTTAAAAATTTTTACTTTTTACTTTTTTTTTAGTTTTCTAAGCAGTTGTAATGGAAAATTTTTTTAGAAAATTTAGGATTTAGTATTTTCTTAGTTAGAACCCTGACAAAATTTTGGTTTTGATTTATTGTTGACATAGGCTAGAACAAAATGCTTGGGAGGACTTTGATTAATCGTAGACAAGGAATGTTATGGTAAATACTTAACTTATTATTATTTTTTAATATTTTAGTTAAATAATGTTGAAATCATGTTTGTTTATTAAGTTGATTTTTTGCTACATTATAGACACTAACTGGCACAGTAAATGCTTAGTGATGCTTGATTTATTGTTAATAGAAGATGACATAATGTATTCTTAAACTATTTAATAAATAATTTAGAAAAACTAAAATGTAGTTAAGTTAATTGTCAAAACAAACTTTTAATCCTTAGTGCTGTTATACTTATTGTTATTTCTCTTTTAACTAATCTCACTTATTATTGAAGTTTCATTCTAAATTAGTTTCATTTCTTGTTATTAAAATTCCAAAATCATTGAAATCTGAAAATGTAAAATGTTGTAAAATGTATAAATATTGTAAATAATTAATTTAATAAATATACTAGATTTTGTATTATCTTTCCCTTGTGAGATCAATCTCGGATTCATCAAGTTTTATTAGTTGTGACAGCCTTATACTTGGAGTTATTTCGGATTGCAACTTTCAAGATCGTACAAGTTTTTAGCACCATTGCTAGGAAATAGGCTGTCGTTAGTACAGCATATTTTGTATGTTATATTTCTTTTTCTTTTGTTTTCTATTTACTAATTATTTTTCTGTTTTATTTGCTTTCTATTAATATTTGTTGTTTTGTAGGTATAAGTTATTGTTTACGTAGGAATTCTACATGCATTCAAGATAAGTTACAATTTGCTATTCACTTTTCATAAAAAATTAAAAAAATCCAAAAAAGTAAAAAAAATTTAATTATATTTTTTATATGTGTCATTTTTAGGTTTAGACTCAGGGTTTTTCATAATAATTAATAAAAATTATGGTTTTGAAGTATAAATTAAGGAAGTTTTGTTTGGAAGCTAGAATTGGTTCAAAAACCTTTCCCATAACTTGTTACATTTGAAGATTCTCTCAATACCAGTCATTCCAAAAATGCTATTCTAACAAGGAGGCTGGTTTTTAGGAAGTCTTTCTAACAAGGAGGCTGGTTTTTAGGAAGTCTTTGGCCCACCAATCTTTCTTGGGAGCATCCCTAAAGGATATAATTTTCAAAATCTACAAAATAAATAAGGTAAATACTTTTCACTCACTACTTTATTCTCCCTGATAAAGAAAAGGTTAGCATCTTATCTCAAAAACTTTGTTAATAATATAAATTATTTGTATGTCGATTTAGTCTCATGTTTCTAAAACTAATAGATTAATTTGGCAAAGTTTATCTTTAATCTCTGTCATGTCTTCACATTCACTTAAAATGTCTGATGATAAAAGTGTTCATATTGAAAACATTGTTAATCAACAAATCAATTATCCTGTTGTTCGTTTAGTGCATGATTATTTACAACCATCTCGTAAATCCACTTTATCGTGTTTGGTTCTTCCTCTCAATACCCATAACTTTAAGTTTAAAATAAGAATGATCAATTTGCTTCTAAATTTTCACGGTTTAGAATCTGAAAATCCTTACTTGCACTTTAGAGAGTTTAAAAATGTTTGTGCTACCTTTATTGATTAAAATGTTTTAAATGAAATTGTTAGTCTGAAGTTTTTCCCTTTTTCTTTAAAAGACAAGGCCAAAACTTGGCTTACATCTTTAAAACCTAGGTAATTGGTACATGGCAAGAAATACAAGCTAAGTTTTTGAAGAAATTCTTTCTAACTCATAAAACTAATGTTTTGAGGAAATAAATTTAAAATTTTTCCCAAAATACAAAGGAAGTTTATTTTCAGTGTTGAGAACATTTTAAGGATTTGTTTAACTCTTGCCAACATCATGATTTTAAAAAATGGCTTTCTATTGTTTCTTTTATAAAGGTTTACCTCTTGAAACCCATCAATTCATTGAAACAATGTATAATGGAGAATTTCTTGATAAAGAACTTGATGAAGCATTAGATTTTGTATATAACTTAACTAGAAACTCTCAATATTGGCAATATGTTAAATGTTAATTTTGAAGGCTCAGTTAGGTCTAATCTTGCTAATGCTCAAAGAGACGTTCATCAACTTAGTCAAAAGAATGATCTAAATGCTAGAATTGCTAGTTTGTCAAGAAACATTGAAGCCATGGAATGTAGGAATACTCAGAAACCTAAGATTGAAACTTTGTTTAGTGTTTCTTAAGCTCTAGATCACTCAACTTATGAATGTCTAGTTTTTAAAGAAGAGTCCTATGAACAGGTGAATTATATAAACCAAATGGACCAACTTAGGAACCCTTTTCTATCTCCATATTTTGACACATATAAGCCACAATGGAGAAATCATCTCAATTTTAGTTTGAGGAATGATTAACCACAATAACCACTACCACATCCACCTCAACATTTCTAAAATCGTCTACCATGTTAACCAAAACCTCAAAATCTACAATATCCACCGAATCCACATAATATTCTACCTCTTGAAAGTTTTAATTTACGAGTTAAAGCTCTTGAGGATATTTTGCAAAATTCATTCAGAAACAAGAAGTCATTAACCCTCATACTTCACAAGACATTCTTGAGATTAAAAAATTCGTTTTAAGCTCATTTCTTCACTTTGCATCAAAGAAAAAGTCAAATTCCTATTCAATCTATAGATTATCCATCTATAAATGAAGTTGACTCTTCAAGTTCTTTATCACAACAAGAAACTATTAATTTTGTTTCAACTTTTTGAAGTGCTAAAACTTTTGATAAAACTGTTAATTCAACTTTGAAAAGTGATGACAAAATTAACAATAATGAGGGACGTTCTGAGAAAGAAAATGTTGTTTCAAAAGAGAAATTTGTTTCAAAAGTTCCTTTTCCACAAGCTTTGCTTTCAAAGGAAAAGTATGATAAGAAAACTAAAATTTTTGCTTTTCAAGCAAATTAAGATTAACATTCCACTTTTAGATACAATCAAACAAGTCTCATTGTATGCTAAATTTTTGAAAGATCTGTGTACAATAAAAAGAAAGCATAACATGATTAAGACTGTATTTTTAGCTGAGAATGTTAGTTCCATAATTCAACATGATTTACCATTGAAGTTCAAAGATCCAGGCTATCCCACAATTTCATGTATTATAGGAAACACTCCAATTGACATGCATTGTTAGATCTTGGTGTTAGTATCAATCTTTTGCCTTATTCAGTTTATCATAAATTAGGTTTAGGTGAACTTAAGCTAATATCTGTCACACTTTAGTTAGCTGATCATTTTCCAAGAGGAGTTGTTGAGAATGTGTTAGTTCAATTTGGCAAGTTTTACTTGCTAGTAGACTTTATTGTTTTAGATACACAACCTGTTGTAAATTCAAATATTCAAGTCCCTATCATATTAGACCATCTATTTCTAACAACTTCCAATGCTTTGATTAATTGTAGAAATGATATCCTGAAATTGTCTTTTGTAGACATGACTTCTAAATTCAATGTGTTCAATACGTTGAAACAGTCTACTGATTTTGAAAATTATGAAATCGAACCAATTGAGAAAAATTTGTCTTTGATTGATGAAGCATATGAACTTATAAATTTGACGTTAAAAAAGGTGACCCTTGTAAATTTAATTTTGAAAAAGATAATTTTGCAAAAAAGGGATTTTTTTTGAAAGAAAATTGTTTAATCCAGAAAAACGTGAAAAAAGTGCTTGGAAATTTTTTGAAAAGAGTCCATTTATATCTAAACATTATTCATGTCATTCTAAATGTCTTTTCTAGTTTAGATTGTATAGATGTTGACCCATTTTCAACTATAACCTAGTATTTTTTTTTTGTTTTTATTTTTTTTGTGTGTAAAATTTAGAAAATTTATTTTCAAAAATTCATTTAAAGTGGCTGAGATCATGGAGGATATAATCAAATGATTGGTTGGTATTTTTTGTATCAGCGGCTTCTAAAAACGCATGTAAATGAAATGAGTAACACCAAATTTTTTTGAATTTTAGAATTTTTTAAGAAAAATTAAAAATTGAATAAAAAATTAAAAATTTAAAAATACAAGAAAATTAGTTTCTTACATGTGTGTACATTTAGTATGTTTAGGAATCTAGTATGTTACTTTTACACAGTCTGTTGTAAATTTTGGCCCAACATCGTTTAGAATAGTGCCAAATGTGTCTCTATAGCTTTTCTCGTGTCTAAACAATAACACCCTTTGTCTATATAATTGTCACCATGCATCTAGGCTCAAAACTCTCTGCTCTTTCTCTCTTTAAATTCTCATTCTCTCTTTAAACTCTTGAATTCTCTCTGCCTTCTTTTTAGAATTTTTAGAAAAATTTCCTAAAAAGCCTTCAAAATTCTTCAGCTATCAAACACTTTTCTTAGAAAATTTTCAAACTTTTCTCTCTTAATCCAATAAAATCTTCTCAATACTCCCAAATCCATTCAAAGTTTCTAGATCTTTCAAAAGCTCTCTCAGAAATCGCTCAATTCACTGTCAAAAATCTCATCTTTCTCTCTTTTTCATCATGGATCCCAGTTACGAGCACCTAAAGAAATATTTCCTGTCTCTTTCTCAGAGAGAAATCAAATATAAGTATAAAACTAGAGTCAATTGTCTTTAGGTTCTTTCGCATGTTCATCTTCCAATTGATGTAAAAATGTATATATAAAATCCAGTCCGTCCTAGTGATGTAACTAATAAATGTATGCCTAGGATGGGTGTGAGTTTGTGTGCTAGAAAAAGAAAGGTCCGTTATATGGAATCAAAATGTCCAAAGTGTTCTCATCAAAACTGTTTGGTAAGTATCCCTCACTTGGTTATATGTCTACAAATAGGAAAGATAAGATTCAGTTCTATAAAAATGGTCTTAGCAAAGAGTAAGAAGATCTCAAGGCTTCTTTTAAGTCACATCCAAGTAGGTATGTTTGGGAGCTATATCAAAACTTTGACCACAATTCCATGCAGAGAAAGAATGTCCTAGGAATCTAATATTAAGCAACCTAATTGTTTAGTTTGTAGGAAAGTTAGATGGGAAGTTGACTCTCTATCCATCTAATTCAACCCAAAATCTATAAAGTTTTCTTTGTATTTATGTGTTTTTACTTTCTTTAAAACATGTTGAAAATTTATTCTAGAAATGATCTCGATTTTTAATGAAAAATCTTCAAAATGGCTAAGTGACAAAAATTTTGGAGACATATCTGGAGACTACCAACTTCATCAGGAGAACCACGAAAGATATGAAACGAATTAGGGAAAGACTAGACATAGATCACAGTTGTCAGAAAAGCACTGTAGACCCTAGAATTTTAGGTGTAAGACTTAGTTTTTCTAAAGGTCACTCTGATGAAAGGGGTGATGAGATTTGGTAAGAAAGAAAAGCTTAGTTTGAGATACATTGGGCCTTTCGAGATTTTAGAAAAAATCGACAAAGTAACATACAGGCTCACTTTGCCGTTAGAGTTAGCTTATGTACACAATGCCTTCCTTGTGTCGATGCTAAAGAAATATGTACTAGATTCGTTACATGTGCTACACCAAGAACCAATTAAGGTAAACGTAGACCTTTTCAATGAAGAGCCAATTCAGATCTTGGATCGCGAGGAGAAAATCTTAAGGGATAAGGTGATTCCTTTAGTTTAGGTCTTGTGGCGGAATCACAACATTGAGGAAGCCACTTAGGAACACAAAGAAGATATGAGGAAAAGCTACCCTGAGTTGTTCTAATTTTTGAGATAAAAATTCTTAACGGGGTAGATTGTAATGAACGAGAAAAACCTATAATTAAATAATGTAATTTACATATTTAAGTCAAGCATTTTCCTAAAAATATTATGTTTAATTTTTGTGATTGAATTATTTAAAGAATTAATATAATTGTTACAAAACTCTATAGTAAATATTAAAAGTTAAATTTATTAACTTTCATGATTAAATAATTCGATTGATAAATTCTACCATGATTTAAAGCGGAAAAAATTTTGATCCATGAATACCTTAAGAATTTCAATTACAAGAATTTTTAACTGCGATACAGTGTTAGCAATGTAGAGTGTACCGAGAACAAAGAAACAATCTAATGCTCAATAAGTCCTTATTTGTCAATTTATTTAAAAATCGGAGTTACACGAGTAACAATTTTGATAGAAAATGCTACATGCTCTCGAAAATTGATACTATCAAAAAAATTATCATTACCAAGTCTAGATGTAGAAAAAGTCAAGTTTAGATTTTTTCTATTAAGTCTATAGATAATTTTAAGACTAAAAATAGTCTAAAATCGATACGGGATTAAAACATATATCAATATCGATTTACACTGTGATTAGTGTGTAATTTGTATTCGAACAGTGAGTAAGGACCTCTTAGAAATTAAAATTTCTTGTCAATTAAATTAGTCTTTCCCGAGCAGCAAAAATTTTATTTGTGAAGTGAGAACCTTTTAAGTACAAGGCCAAATACATGAATGACCACTTAATAGCCATGATGTTATGATGTGTTTGGTCATTTATCAGGCTCTAAACTCATACACATTTGCTTGATGTGGCACCATAATTAAGAGAGTTTAAGCCAAAAATCTAACTCCATCCATCTTGATTTGGAGCTTAATTAAGGTTAGATTAGGTGGGAAAATTAGTTAGCATTGGCCTATAAAAAAATGTACCACCACCAAGACCTCATTTTGACTCCATTTTCTCTCTATTTCTTCTCCCAAAACCAGTTTTAAGCACAAGGGGTTCTTCAAAATTTTCTTCCCATTTCTTTTTCCAAAAACCAATTCTAATACTTACAAATTCTCCAAAAAAAAAAAAAAAAAAATCTTCCATCTCCACCATAAAACCATAGCTAAAAGAATTAGAAGAAGAAGGAGAAAAAGTTGAAGTTTTTAGAGTGTTCGTCAAAGGTAACCTTTAAGCTTTTCTCTTCACTTTCTTACCTAGAAAAAGATCTTATTTTCACGTAGTTAAATTATATGTTAGTGACCAAAAACAAGAAGAAAGAGGAGGAAGATCGAGTCTTCTTAAGAGAGTTTTTAAGAGTGATCATCAAGGGTAAAGATTCTAAACCTTTTCCTTTTTATTTTTCTAGTAAGGTTAAAGTTTGTATTTTTATGAGTATAGGATTTGGTGAGGAAATGGTTTGTAATAATCCTATGTGTATTGGTTGGCTTGGTTTTTATATGTATATTGTTGTAAAAATGTAGAGTATGCATGTTTAGTTTAGGTATATGCATGTTTGGTATTGTGGAAAAATTTTCCACAAACTTTGATCGTAAAAATGAAAGCCTTAGAGTCCGAGAATTCAAACTTTTTTTAAACACAAAATTTTTAGCTTTTGATGTTTTGAAAAAAACTCTGTTGTATGAAAATGCAGTTTTCAATCTATGTTTCTAGGGAGTTTTTTAAGACTGTCTTAGCTGCCAAAAAACTATTTTCTTACTGTCCTAAAACTGTTTTCCAGGGGCAGCCATTGTTTTGGCCAATTTGAGCCGCTTTAGGTTTGAATCACAATTGCTCTAAACCCAAAACTTTTAGATTTCAATGAGACGGACAATGTTCGCAAAGATTTTTTTTTTTAAATCTACATCTAAAATACAATTATGGACAATTTTTCAAAATTGTCCAAAATCTATATTTGTAGGTTATCATTGTTTTTCAAGTTTTCGAGTTGTTTCTAGGTCGAATTATAATTTTTTTAAAACATGAAATTGTAAAATCTCAATGAAACAAATAACTTTTGTGAAGAAAAAATTTTGCAAGAATATGTCTCAAAACTAGACTTTAAATTTGATTAGTAAAAACAGTCAAAACTTTTTAATTGGTAAAGTTTGAGAAAATAACCGAAAAATAGATATGCCAAAGATAGTGAACAGAAGTTTAATAAACATAAAAGTTTTTTGACCTCATAATTAAAACAAGGAACTTTTATGAAGAAAAACTTTAAAAGAAAAACACTATCCTAAATATATAGTTTTACGGTAACTTTTAAAATTAACCGAAAAGTAACTCTCGGTACTAGTTTTGTAAATAAACACTCATTCCACGATAGAATTCTATTTTATAACTAACAAAGAAATTTAACACTCGAAGCAAGCTATATGAGTCTACGATGTAGTGTTTCACCAAATTAAGACACTATTTTTAAAATACAATTTTTAATGCAAAACTTTAAATTATATAGATATAAGTTTCCATAAATTTTAACAATTTCAAAAGAAATTTATGAACGGGTACTATAAAAAATCCTAATGTAACAGACCTTTAGTGTTGTAACGCTAAACACGTGTCCAACGCTGTAATAATTCACGAGCTCTCTCCGGTCAAAATGTTGACGATATTATGTGTGAAATGCTTTAGGAATGTTTTTGGGCTTAATGGGCTTTGTACCTATTACGAGTCTACTAAATGAATTAAGAAAATGGATATTTATAATTTACTTTATGAGTAGAAAGTTATATAATTGTTAAATTAGTTAATTGAAACTAAACAGACTTAGTTAACAATAAGATGATTAATTAATTATCAATCTTAACACACATTAGTAGTGGCAATTAAGGAAAGCTAAAATTATGAGGATTCAAATAACTAATCCTTGCAATAAAGATAAAGATTTTTAAGATGGTATGAATAGGGAAAATACGACCAAATGAAATGATCAAAATCCTTATGATTATTCTAAAATTAAAATAGCATAAGATAAATCATTCTTACACTCTTGATGGGTGTTTTTATATAGAATTAGTTTTGATAGAGGATAGGAAATTTTGGGTGAATAAATAAACCTACGATAAAAAAGCAAGTAAGGAGGAATCTCGCCTATAATAAAAATAATTTAAAAATAAATGTTTCTCATATTTTGCAAAGTAGAAAAGCATGTCTTAATTTTATGTTATAGTATGCAATGTAATGCCATACTGTGTACTCAATAAATAGTTCAAAAAATCCCTTATAGATGAATTAAATTTGAGTGTTGTAGCAACCTCTTGACCTACAAGGAGACTAAAGATTTAAATGTAAAATTAAAAAAAAAAATAGATCAAGTTGTTTTTAGGACCTTGCAAACCCTAACTTCCCAATGATCGTGCACAAACTATCCAAATACTCTAGCCTGATAAATAACAAGACATGATCATAACTGAACATAATCGGCATATGCATATTCTTGATATATGTTATTTTAAACATTTTATGAGTTATAGTTCTTGCTTGTTGAGCGAAAGCTCATCCAAGTATGTTCATACTATAGGTAAGCACTCTGTTAGTAATGCCTAATGGACTGGTGGCAAAGCAGCGTAAGATTAGAGTAGAGTCATGGGAAGTGAATACTACGCGCTTTAATTTCCACACTAGTTTTTATTATTTATGGCTCTTTTGATTATATATGAAACTGTATAACTCTCGTAGTATGTATGTATGTTTTGGATGACTATTAAACCACTATAATATGTTACTACTTCTATTGCAACAAAAAGTAAAATTGGTTTTAGTTAAAATTAATGAGTAAAGTTAATTCTTAAAATAGTTTTAAAAATGCTTCATAAAATTATATAATCTAAATAAATGTATATTTAAGAAGTTAGGTAACAAACACATAATTAGGTCATTACACTGATGATCACGTGCAACTGGTGTGAACACTTAGCCTATTAAGTATGATATGATAGATTCATAAAACATATTCATAACGAAACATAATCAACTCATGCATGTTTTTATAAATGTTTTAAGTTATGTTTTGCGAGTATGAATTCTTACTTATTAAGCGAAAGCTCATTTAGTTATATTTATGCTGTAGGTAATTAAGAAGCCTGTCAACAACACTTGATGAACAGTGGCTGGTGGCGGATGAATGGTGGAGAGAAGAAAGGATACTACTTACAAATAAATCTTCCGTAATAGGTTTTAAAATAAAGTATGTATATACGTTTAACTAGTTTTCAAGCATACATGTTTTAATAGTTTTATGTATGTTTATTATTAAAGACCAAGGTTGTAATCATGTAACCTTAGTCTTGAGAATTTTAAAATTTAAAATATTGCAACAGCTCAAGCAACAAATATATTAAATTTCAAATAAGAAATATTATATCAAATAATTTTAGAAATATTTTTAAAAAGTATTTAAAATAATAATATGTATAATGATATTTAATTTAGAATTATTTTAGAAGATTTAATTTAAATTAAGAAATGTTTTACAAAGAAAAAGTTTTATGAAATTATTAAAATTACATTTTAAGAAATTATTATTATGTTGGATTTAAATAATTAAGTCTTAAAAAAAATTATTATTCTTTCCAAGAAATCATTGTAGGGATTTCGATTTAAAAAAAAATTATTTTGCAAATCTAAGTATTCTACATTAAGTTCAGGATTATGTAGATATAGTTAAATAACGACTATGTAAATAGGGTCGTTACAACTTTTTTTAACTATACTTTTCACTATATGAACTTTGTCAGGATAATTAATCTTATCTATCCATATTTACTATATGGATATTTGTCACAAAATGGGATTTTAATCATAATCCATGTGACACAAATATTGTTCTTAAAGCACTTAACAAATTTTTTAGCATAGCATTTAGCTCACAAATTTGCACATAAATTGCTCACAATAACTCATAAAAAGTACACATACAATGCACTAGGAATTTTCATTGTGTTCAAATCACAAGATTTCATAAACTATCAAATATGAAATTTTTTAAGACAAATTATTATTTAAATCTTAAATTAAAGCTAAATTTAAATCAATTCTTGAGTGTTACAATTTGTAACATTTGTTCCTCTTGAAGTATGATTCATTAACAAAAATAGTTTTTCTCTTAGAACTTTAATGAAAAAATTGAAAAATAATTTTGAAATTATGAGTATTTTAGTAATCTATTTATTAAAATAACAACCAAAATTAAAACCATGATAAATAGTCTTTATTGATGATTAAATACAAAAAAATAAATTAAACCAAACTATAATCTAGATCCCTCTTTTTTTGACATAATAAAACTTTCTTTAAAATTATATTAATTTTTTTCACACTAAAAAGTATTTTGAAAATTTAAAAGTTATTATAAATTTTTTTCACACCTAAAAAGAATTTTGAAAATTTAAAAGTTATAAATACTAGTGGAGAAAAAAAGAGAGAATATGATAGAACCATATTCAATATGACACAAATATTTCAAAGAGAAAAAAAAAAAAAAAACTCACATGATATTTAATAAAATGTCTTTTATACTTTTAAAGTTTTCACTTATATTTATAACTTTTAAAATTTTAAAATATTTTTTTGGTATGAAAAATTAATAAAATTTTAAAGTAAATTTTGGTATATCGAAAAAAAAAGGATTTAGATAGTATTATGGTTCTAATTGATTTTTAATTATAGTTTTGATTTTTGTTGTTATTTTAATGACAAGGATAACCAGAATACTCTAATTGTATAATTATTTATCAGTTTTTCGTTAAAATCTTAATAGAAGGATAATTTTGTTAATGGCACGTACTTTAAAAGGAACAAATGCTCGTTTTGAAATTTAAAGGTTAATATATTTCAAGAACTAAAATTTTAGAAGAAATTTTATAATTAATCTAAAAAATTTTGATATATATATATATATATATTTATATATATGTATGTATGTGTGTGTGTTTTGTTTGATGTGGGGCCTGCGGTGTCCCTCTCCGTAAGGAATAAATGGTCCGTTTGTTTTTTTAATATTTTACATATATATATATATATATATATATATATAAAACAATAACACGAGCTGAGCGATCATGAAAAAGAGAAACTCATAAATCAGATCCACAACAGAAAGCAAGCGACCGTATTCCATCCAGACATACATGCGGAAGAAGGGAGATGTATGAATTCCGTTCGATGTCTCCTTTGGATGCGCTTTTCCAATTCTTAGCGTATAGACTTGCCCATCTCCGCACCTCCCCAATCTTAAAACATCAGCGGAGAATATCAGCGTCACTCCAAGAAGAAAATCGAAGATGAGAATCCGATTACTGACCACAACGCTTCCTGGTAACCTTTCTTTCCTTTCATTCCTCAGAATTTTCACAATCCAATTTCGTTCTTACCCTTATCTCGTATATAGTGGTGAAAATTCTGTTGCCCATTTGGAGAAATTGATCCAAACACGGTGTAAATCTAGAAACCTTACAGTAGAAGAAGCTTTGGGTTATTTCAATTCCATGATTCAAATGCGACCTATGCCCTCTATTTGGGCTTTCAATCAATTGCTTGGTTTGCTTTCCAACATGAACCACCATGCCATTGTTGTCTCCATGCACAGAGTGATGATGGGTTGTGATTATTTTAGCCCCCAAGTTGGTACATTGAATATTGTTATCAAATGCTTGTGTCGTATGGAGAAGGTTAAATTAGGTTTCTGTGTTTTAGCAACTATGCTTAAGAGTGGTCTTGGGTGCAATGCTCGTACGATAAATATTCTGCTCGACGGGCTTTGCAGAAAAGGCTCGATGGTTGCGGCGGTGGATTTGTTCAATGGAATAGCAGAGGAGGAACACTTGTGTAATGAAATTACTTACGCGACTATTATCAATGGGTTTTGTAAGGCTGGAGAAACTTTGAAGGCACTTGAGTTGCTTAAGCACATGCATGAGGATTGGAGGATTAGACCAATTGTAGAATGTTTTGGTCCGATCATTGACAGCCTTTGTAAAAAAGGGAGAGTGGATGAAGCGTTGAGCTTGTTTGAAGATATGATCGACCGTGGTGTTTGGCCTAATGTTGTTTGTTATAATTCTTTGATTCATGGATTAAGTATATCGGGTCGTTGGGAAGAAGTCGATAGATTTTTAATCGACATGATTCATTGTCGAATCTCGCCTAATATATTTACCTATACTGCTTTAATTGATTCTCTTTGCAAGGAAGATAGAGCTAAAGAAGCAATTAGATTATTCAATGCGATGACCAGAAAAGGTATAAAGCCTAATGTTGTTACATTCAATTCTATTATTTTTAATTTGTGCAAGAATGGTCAATGGAAAGAAGTGGTACAATTCTTTGGTAACATGACATATTATGGAATCTCACCTGATACTGTTACCTTGAATGCTATGTTGGATGCTCGGTGCAAGGAAGGAGGCACTGCTGAGGTGCTTTATCTTGTGGAAGAAATAATTGATAAAGGTGTATTGCCTGATGTGATCACTTGCAACTTCTTACTTACTGGATTGTGCCGTTTTGGTAAATTGGAAGAAGCTAAGAGATTGCTAGACAACATGGTCAGTCAGAAAATTTTTCCTAATATTAGAACCATAAACATTCTTTTGAACGCTCTGATTAATAAGGGGATGATGCAGAAAGCTCAAAGATTATTCGAGGCTATGATTGAACATGGCAAAGAGCTTAATACAATAACCTACAACACCTTGATTAAGGGATATTGTCTTCAAGGTCAAATGGATAAAGCAAGAGACATCTTTGCTCTTCTGGAAGTAAAGGGTCCTCCTCTTGATACGATTTCCTATAACACCTTGATTTATGGTTACATAAGGGTTAGAAGAATTAATGTTGCGCTCAAGCTTCTCAAGGACATGATCCAGAAAGGACTAGAGCCCAATCATGTGACACAAAAGATTTGGAAAAATATTCATCTGCTTAAGCTTAAAGCATCCATACAGAAATTGCCAATGAGGGAAGGTTAAGAACTGATCACAATACTATAAGTTATTTCACTTTTTTTTTTTTTTTTGTTTTGTAGTACTTGGGACGTGTTAGATACAGTTTTGTTCAAGGATTTAAGTCATGCATGAACGTGAATTGTAATGCAGTTTTGTATACTACAACCTTATAGTGATTGTTTTGGGAAAAATAAATATGCAAAGTAATTTTTTATTACATGATCTGGTACCGGAATTTGGAGTTTCAGCGGGCTTTGATATTTCTGCCTTCTCTAGCCTTGGTGGATGCATAAATAGTTGTATGACCAAATGTCATTTTGAGATGTTGAAGAACTCATGCGTAAATGTTATAAATTGCAATCATAGGTCCTCCAAGTGGGGTCCCAATGTGGATAGGCAATTTCTTTACCAATTATTTTCTGCATACTGTAACATTCATTATGCAGGGTATAGCATAGTTCCAAAGGTCTCTGTAGATAAAGGTGTTAGTTACAAAGTGCTTGCAATTGACGTGCTTTTGGAACTCTAGATGCTGTTCTTCCTGCATTTTCAAAGATAAGCTGGCTTTCCCATTCTCTTTTGAGGACTTTTGGTACAATTTGGTTCTTGCTGTGCGGTGTTGGGTCTGTAGTTTGGCCGTTAACTGATGTATATTTTCCTAGGCAAAATGGAAAATCAATTTATGAATAGCTTAGAGTTCAAACCGGAAAAATTACCATAAACCAAAACTTTTAAGCTCCAATTTCTTATGAGCTTAGAGTTGGACTGAGTTTTCTCTTGAATGCAAACACCTCAAAATTCTCAAGAACATGATCCAGCAAGGATTAGTGCCTAATCATGTAAGACCAAAAATTTTGAAAAGCATTGATGCTCTTAAGCTTGAAGTATACATAGACTAGCTTTCAATGAGCTGAGTTCAATAAGTGTAAGAATCAATTGATAGCCAGTAATGCACCTTTATCAGAAAGGATCTACTATGCAGATAAAGTCAGCAAAATAGGACTCATTACAACTCATTCTCATCTCTAAAGTCTATTCTTTCATTACCGTGAATTGCAAAATACAAGTACAATTGTCACTTTTACCGTGTTTCTTCAGACTTCAACGCAATAAGAACAGAAACTATTTTCACTTGCTAGGACAGCCAGTGGAAACTTGGTCAACTGTTGTCCAAATTTGCCTTCTTTCCTTACAAACTGGATATCTTACACACCTCACACGTTCATAGCGTGGACAAATTGCAAATCATTGAAACTTTTCTTCCCCTTTTTGTTTATGATATTTTGTCATACCATGGTACAATAGAAAGGGAGAAAAATTTGAAGTTGCCTAAATATTCTAAGTTGTATAAATTTATATATGACTTGTCATAAACCTATATGTTTACATATCCTTGTGTTTTGTATTTTTGACCAAAAGACATATATTGGAAGATGTGTTTTAGTCTTTTTTTTTTTCATAAATGTAATATTTCTAATGCCTGTCCTTAAAATATATCTTTCTTCTTAAAATAATTTTTCATATATGTCCCAATTTAAATATTTTTCTTTTTTTTTTTTATAAGAAACTGGATACTGCAATTTTATTGAATAAGAAAAGGAGAAAAGAAAAAGCAAAAACAAAAAACAACGAGGACAAGAGGTCCGCAGGAATAAGAGAAACAAAAGCAGAAGCAGAAACAGGAAACAACTTAGCTAATGCAACAAATTGTCCTAACCCCTTTGTAAATCTAAAAAAGAACAGACAACAAACTCTTTGCTCTGAAAAATCCATAAAGCTACGAAAAACTTGATCCTATCCAAGACTGTTGGAAACTCTTCCTCAACTTCTTCAAAAGTTCGATTGTTTCTCTCCAACCATAGGGTCCATGTGATGGCCAAAACAGCCATATTCCACAATCTGACACATTTCTTGCTTCTTTCCCTCGTAAATCTCCCTCCAACAGTTCCACTATGCTCCCTGGTGCTACCCAAATAACATTGAGTTCCTTTAAAGCTCGATACCAAACGTTAAATGAAAACTGACAGTGTAGAAACAAGTGATCAGCTGTCTCGTTAATTTCTTACCTAAAACGCACCAGCCCGGGAAAGAGATATAAAAGGCTTCCTTCTTTACATCATATTGTAAGTATTCAGCTTCAAAAGAGCAAGAAGCCAATTGAAAACCTAAATTTTAGGTGGAACTGAGATTTTCCAAATAAAAGAAGGTTTAAACTCTTGGAAAGACTGACTATCGATAAGAGTATTAAAAAACGACTGGGAAGAGAACAACCCTGACCCTTCCAACTTTCACTCCCACCTATCCAAAATCCAGTCACACAATCTAACCCTCTCTAAGCACGACATCATCTCAATCAACTCGCTCATCTCGCTCTTGCTAGGACCTCTTCTAAAAAGTAAATTCTATGATATAGCACCATTGACACCTGAAGAGTAAAAAGAGGAAACTGAATAATTGTGACCCCATGAAAACCGATACAGATTAGGAAATTAGATAGAGAATGACTCGCTACCCTCCCGCACATCCTCCCAAAATCTCACACTACTACCGTCCCCCACTCTGGCCTTGATATTATTCAAAAAAGTTCATATAACGAATGAATAGCTTTCCATGGGCTTCTATAAGTAACCCTTAAGACCTCCCTTGTAGTCTACCCTCTGAACGTAACACCGTACTTACTTCTAATAACTTTGCGCCACAAAGATTCACTCTTGTTTGGAAACCTCCATAGCCATTTTGGAAGTAAGGCATGGTTTCTCATAACCAGATCCCCTATCCCCAAACCACCCTTCTCTTTAGGTTTGCAAACCACTTCCCAAGCCACTAAATGTTCATCTTTCTCATCCTAATCCCCTCCCCACAAGAAATCCCTCATAATTTTTTTAATCACCATAGCAACACCTTTGGGAATACAAAAAATGGACATGAAATAGATTGGTAACGAAGACAACACTGACCTACTGAGAGTTAACCTTCCTCCCCATGATAAGAACGCTCTCTTCCACCCATCTAATTTCCTAGCAACTTTAATAACGACGGGCTCCCAAAAACTTTGTTTCAAAGGGTTTCTCCCTAGCGGTAAACTTAAAAATTTTAATGGCCGCTCCCTAACCGCACAACCTACAATGCCTAAGAACCTTTCAACCTCTTCATAATCTACATTAATACCCAGAAGTACGCTCTTTCCAAAGTTTATCTTTAGGCCCGAAGCAAGACAAAATATGTCTAACACTTTTAGCAACCAACGGAGGCTTGATTCTTCATTTTGCAAAAAAAAACAAGTTGCCATCTGCAAATTGTAAGTGGGAAACTTTGATCCTTTCCCCACCGGCTTCCACGGCTCTTATAAGCCCTTCATGCACAGCTTTACCCACCACCGTGCCGATAACATCCACAACTAATGTGAATAAAAATGGCGACAGTGGATCATCTTGTCTTAGACATGTATATTTTAAGGAGTAAAAATATAACATGTTTTTAGAGACATGTTTATCAACAAAGAATTTATTTATTGTTTATAAACCAAATCTTGTTCTCTTTGTGTTCATATTTATTGGATGTATTATAAGCAAATAAAAGTCTGAGACTGTCAGTGTAAACCTTTAGAATCAGGCATATGATGGATAGATTACGCGGAAAACATAATTCTAAAGATGATGGTCTAAATCATAAGATATGGAATTGAAGGAATAAAGTTGGGCGCTTTATTCATTCTAAGATTGTTATGTTGTCTATATCCCTAAAGGGAGATGGATTGTCTTGGCCATCAGAGGTAGACTTCACAAATAGAAACATTAGTATACTATCATAGGTGACGATACATTAGATCGAGATATAAAGTGTAATTGATTTGGATTAATAATTCTATATCGGCAAATTAATTAACTTTAGACAATCATATGTATTGTATCTTCATCCTAAGATGAATAATAAGCCCGTTGTCTTGACTTATGTCTTTTGATGTACCAAAAGGGAGCATCCATATTTATGTTGGTATGCACACCGATACGTTGGAGACATGACTCTTGATAGCATAAACTTGTTATTTATAGATATGGAACCCATGGCTCCTCTTTAAGAGTAGTTGATATCCTCTTATATGCGTTATCCTATAATTAAAAAATTGGAGAGCTTAATCATTTGGATACATGGGTGTAACCGAATGATATACTATCCTTGGATGATAAGTTTTTTGATAGTGAGATAATAGAATGTAAGAGAAAAATAATCTAGAAGGTAAGACAAAATTTATCTTTAAGCCGATTCTGGATAATCCTATAGGGATACGATACATTATGATATGTCATAGATACTTAGCTATTCAGGTTTCGTAATTTTATATAGTTCGAGGGTGCAACTCTAAGCTTTTAGTAGAGTAGCGTTAGAGTTGATAATTATGAAATGTATATATGAGATATTGTGTTTCATAATTATCGGGAGCTTAAACTATATAGGTTTGTTAGGTCCTCTTTGTTAGCTCATAACAAATCCTTAACGGTATGGCGTGCTTTTCTAATAAATTAGTAACTTATGTTAAATTATCAGATTGGTTGAAATTTGATAGGATTAGATAATTCATGTCTGTTTATCGGTTAAATTAATTCTGTTTAAATTAATTCAAGATAAACTTGTTGAATTATCTGGAATACTTATTTCCTAGAGATTATCTAGATATTGTTGTTTTAATGAGATAACTTATCTATTAGATTATTTGACTTAAAACTATGACTTTATCCTAAGAATCTCGGGTGGAAAATAAAAGATTTACAAAGGTCATTTATCGTAAGTTTGACAGGCCAATCTTCAAATTCAACCTACCGATAGAGTAAGTTCGATAGGCCAATCTGCCAATTCGGCCTGCCGACCGAACGATAATCTGATCACGTGTTTTTACACAATTTTATCATATATTGATTCAAATTCAAATTTTTGAGGCATTATCTAATAAGGACTAACCCTTGGGTCCAACCTCTATAAATGGAGAGTGAGACTCATAAGTTATATAGATCAGTTGAGAGATTAAGAAAAAGCACTCTATTCTGTGAGTTTTTGAAACTCCTTGAAAGCTATTGTTCACAAATCACAAACCTTAGTTCTGGGTGGGTTTTCTTAATTGGTTGGAAAGGGAGTTACCTAGGAAGAGCTGTACGATGTGCGCTCACATGCACTCCGATTATGGATAGAGAATAGCAAATAAGGCGAGTTGGTTGAGGGTCTTCTAGAACATCTTTCTCTTCGTTAATTGCAGGAGTTCTTCAGTAAACAAGGTTAGTAAAATCTAGTTAATTTATGCATACAGCGTGTCAAACTTGTGTTTAGAAAATACTCTGGTATTAAACTTTTTAAATTTCTGCTGTGTACTTTTTTCCAATAATTGGTATCAGAGCCAAGTTTTTACTTAAATTTACAAGTTTATAATCATGCTATATGTATAAATTATGTAATATTGATCTCTTCTATATTTGAATTTAATTTTTTTAGAGAGTTGGCACTCTAGGATTTCTGTATAATTATATGTTATCATGGATTATATGATGAATATTTGTTAATTAATTATGGTTGATTAAATTATTAATTAATTAATTATTAATTTATTTGTTTATGCTAGTTATGGTTCATTAGATGTCAGAATGTGTATCTAGGTTTTTCATGTAATTAGACAGCGGTCTATCATCACCGTCTAGGAATTACTATCTAATTTTAAATTTATAAGAGTTTTGTAATTAAATAATCATTTGGACAAGACGAATCTAGAAGATAGATGATAGCGTTCCATAGGTATTTCCTAAGTCTCTAATTTTATTTTTTTGAATTGTTGAAACTAAGATTGAAAAACTGCATAAAAAGTGTATTTTTTGGAAGTTGTGATTTCTGCTCGGTTGACAAACCGAACCCTTAGGATTGACAAGCTGATGGTCCCAGACTGGCAGGTTGGACCTCGGGATCGTTAGGCCGTCCACAGGGCAGACTTTTGAAGGCTCTAGCGGCAGGCCGAACTTTCAAGTTTGGCAAACCGATCTATCATGAACGGCAGGCCGAACTATGAGGTTTGGCATGCCGAAGGATGATGACCAATAGGCCGATTGCAAAGATTGGCATGCTGGCAAAGAGTTGTGAATTTTTAGAAAATGTGCATTTTTCAATGTAGTTTTGATTTTATTTTTGAGACAATTCTAAAAAACATTAAATTTTAATATGACTAGTAATATGGAGTATTCAATCTATGCAGGATTGAAGAATTGGATATGGATAATGCATGAAGAATGATACAATTTGAAGATTCAAGGATGAAGAATCGATAATATGTTTCGATTTATCTCTTGTAATCTTTGATTTCTTTTCTCTAGGGTGGGACCATAATATTACTACTAATTATTATTTTGCTTGTAGCTTTGCATATTGTGTTGCTTGTCTGCTTTATAATGTGATTTACCATGTATGTTGATAACATGTAATAGGGAGTGCCGCTCATTAAAAATTGTTTATGCATGTTTCTTAAAATAAAACCTTGATTTGAAAAAATTGAGTGGGAGAAGGTTTTTGAAGAGATGACCTATGGCCTCCATCGTTGGTCCATAGGTAACACATGGTGGTTCCGACCACTAGGAAGGAACTTCATCATGTACTAGGTTGGATCTCTAAGAGGAAAGATATTTTAGCATGATTTATCATTGCACATTTCTAGGTAGTGATTATAAATTATGGATAAAATATTAAAATGATGATTATACACTCATGTTGATTTTATTATTAACTTCCCCTAGGAGCTCTATTAATAAAATTAATGGTCAAAGAAATGATTATTAATATATGTTAGATCATACAAGTTCTAGATGGTATATATTAATCAGAAGGGGATCCGTGTTCTTAATTAAATTCGGCAAGTCTCCCTTTGGTGGCTTGTTGAATCCTGAGTTGAGAATTATCATTGTAAGGTTGTGATATTTTCAAGGTTTTGACACATACACACATTATATGTTTTACATGATTGTGTTATCTTACTAAATAATTGTGGTATGTTTGCTTATGTTTGATATATGATTCTTTATTGTAGATTAAAAATGTCTAAAAATGCTTTATCTTCGATACTTGACAAAAATCAATTAACCGGTGAGAACTATAATGATTGGAAATAGAACTTGAACATCGTCCCATCCTTTGAGAAACTAAAATTTGTGCTGACAACTCCGTGTCCTCCCGAGCCTATGAGAGATTCCACTAATGAGCAAATCCAAGTGTATGATCACTGGAAAGATGCTAACGATCAGGCCCACTGTTATGTTATGGCCAGCATGAGTAACGTGCTGTAGGCTTAACATAAAGATTACGAGACTGCTAAGTAGATCTTGGATAATCTTAAAGATATATTTAGAGGCCAGGCCCTAACAAAACGACAAGGGGTGCTTCCAAAACTCTTAAACTACAAACAAAGACCGGGGAATTCTATGAAAGAACATATGATGTTGGTCGTGGGTTACCTCGCTGAAGCTTAAACCAATGGAGCTGACATAGATGCTGAAACATAGATGACTATGGTCTTTGAACTCTATCTAAGGAGTTTATTCTATTTAAAGCTACATTTAATTTAAGCAATAGACAAGATATGACCTTGACTGAGTTAATGAAGTAGTTATAGGAGTTCAAACTTCTGATCAAGGAAACTCCTACAGGTGACGAGGCCAACTTGGCAGCTGCTTGTGGTTTCAATCCTAAGCCAAGGAATGGAAAGAAATAGTTACAGGAGTTCGAACTTCTGATTAGGGAAACTCCTGTGGGTGACATGGCCAACTTGGCAGCTGCTTCTAGTTCCAATCTTTACCAGGGAACAAAAAGAAGCAATAGGTCAAGAATAGGAAGTCTTCTATTCCTACAAATGGCAAGAACAAGAAGAAGAAAAAGAAGAACTCGAAGAAGCTCAAGTGCTTTTTCTGCGGGAAGGTCAGGCATATCAAAAAGAATTGCAAGGACTTCCTTTCCCAAGGAGGTAGGTGTGATCTTCCGATTTTAGAAACTTGTTTGGTTAAGGAATTCAGTGACACTTGGGTCATAGATTCCGGTGCAACTAATCATGTTAGTGTTTCTTTACAAGGGTTCAAAGAAACAAGAAGTCTGCTCCATGAAGACTTCACGCTTCAGATAGGTGATGGATCCTTAGTGTTGGCTGAAGCAGTAGGAGATGTCTATCTTTACTTTGATAATTATAGGAATTTATTTATACGAGATTGTTTTTATGTTCCTAAACTTAAAAAGAATTTAATTTTTATAGCTTGTTTAATTAAGGACTCTTATGTAGTTTCCTTTAATAATAAAGTGATTATTCGTAACAATAATTCTTTTATCTATGATGAATGGATGGATGCAAAATAATCGATATTTTATCAAACCTGTAGCCCTTCCCTTACGGACGTCACAGATGTCATTACTTTCGTTTCGTAATATTTTTATTTATAAGATAAACTATTTAATTAAAAAGGTAATTCAAAAACATAACCCAGGATCCCTGCATTTATATATATATATATATATATATATATATATATATA
>CAMOHE010054271.1:0-32663 GCA_946598075.1 Artocarpus hirsutus | reverse complement strand
ATATATACATCAATGTATAATTTATATTGCTCAATTATAAACACATATTAAATAGTTTTATCCTTATCAAAGTAAACTGAATAAACTTTTAAAAACATCTTTAAAATCTACAGACACAGTTCGACAGGCCGAACTTTAAATTTCGGCAGGCTGAAGTTGTCCGGCAGTCCGAAGGTCAACCTTCGACAGGCAGCCCGAGGCTCTGCAAAACAGGGTTTCAAAATAAATAAGATCGGCAATCCAACCAGTAAAGGTCGGTAGGCCGAACTCTAAAAAAAATATTAGAAATTAATTTTGAAACCTCGTTTTGCAGAGCCTCGGGCGGCCTGCCGAAGGTTGACCTTCGGATTGCCGTACAACTTCGGCCTGCTGAAATCTAAAGTTCAGCCTGCCGAACTGTGTATGTAGATTTTAAAGATGTTTTTAAAAGTTTATTCAGTTTACTTTGATAATAATAAAATTATTTAATGTGTGTTTATAATTAAGCAATATAAATTACACATTGATGTATATATATATATATATATAAAAACGCATGGATCTTGGGTTATGTTTTCAAATTACCTTTTTAATTAAATAGTTTATCTTATAAATAATAATATTACAAACAAAAATAACGATATCTATGACATCCGTAAGGGGGCGTTACAAGCTTTGTATCAGAGCAAAACGAAATTTGTAGACAAAAATATGAGGGTCGGATTATTGGGTAACAAAAATTTTAGCAATATCGAAAAGTGAGTTCTTACCTTAAAACAATCCCTTTCAAGCTTCCTTCGAATTTACTCCCACAAAATTGCAATATTTTTCTCAATAATAACAGGGAATTTTCGAGAGAGAAAGGAAGAAGAACACGTGATGAACAGAGAGAGAATGAGAGAGACGGAATTGTTTATGTGAAATGAAATTCCAAAAAAAAAAAAAGAAACTCTTCTTCACAGTAATAATCAAAATTTTTCTGATTAAATTGAGGGTAAATTTGCGTGGGAATGGAGGAAATTGAGGGAAAAAGTCAAAGTTTCCAAGAGTGGTTCAAGTTACCATATTTCTCAATTACAAATGGGGAAACTTCATCAATTAAATCCAATCAATCAAACGTCAAATGTGCTATTACCCAAAATAAGAAAAATTAAGCCAAAAATGTGCCAATCAATCAACAATCATTATCTAATCATCATCGTCACTATTTTTGAAAATTTCTGCTGACTGCTCGTTAGCTATCATCGGCCTACCGATGTCCCACTTCGGCCTACCGAATGCATGAGGTCCAGCCTATCGATTATATTCATCGGCCTGCCGTTTCGTGAGGGTCATTTTGGCTTGTCGAACTAAATGGTCCGGTCTGCCGATCTGTCCTAACATACCAAAATTCATCAAAACATTAAATTATCACAAAATTATGATTAAACATTTAACATTAATAATATGAACACTTAAGCACATCAATTCCACACACTCATATATATAATTTACATTCACACACAGCAACAATAGTTTTAGTATATATATATATATATATATATATATATTATCTTTGCATGATGTTCTATCATCCCATAAACACATGGCAATTTCATAAGTAAAAAAAAAATAAATACATAAGTGGTAAAAATAAAAACACATTCATATAATCTTAACTAGACCCCTAACTTAAAATTTGGGGTGTTACAAAACCTAAGATATACTTACTGTTGAACATTAAGATTAATGATAATAACTCTAAAAGAGTCAAAACTTCTCACTCTAATAAGACTTATCTTTGGCATTCACGACTAGGTCATATTAACCTAAATAGGATTCAAAGGTTAGTAAGGGATAGACCTTTAAGTCACTTGAAGGTAGAATCTATACCTCAATGTGAATCTTGTTTGGAAGGTGAACTGACCAAAAGACCATTTGGGTCTAAGGGCAATAGGGCCGAAAGCGTTCTAGAACTTATGCATAGCGATGTTTACGAACCTATGAACATCCGGGCACAAGAAGGGTGTGAGTACTTCGTCACTTTTGTTGATGATTAATCAAAGCATGGGTATGTATACCTAATCCACTACAAAAGCGAAACTTATGACAAGTTTAGGGAGTTTCAGGCTGAAGTGAAAAAGTAATTGGGTAGATCCATAAAGGCACTTTGATTCAATCGAGGTAGTGAATACTTTTCTAATGAGTTCTTAGGACACTTATTAGAGAATGAGATTTTCTCCCATTTGACTATGCTAGGCACACCATAGCAGAATGGCGTGACTAAGCGAAAAAATAGGATTTTGTTGGACATGGTTAGGTCCATGATGAGTTATTCATTATTGCCTTTATCCTTTTAGGGATATGCACTACAAATTGCATGATATCTTTTGAACAATGTGCTTTCAAAATCAGTTCCTAAAACTCCTCAAGAGTTGTGGATGAGAAAAGAGACATCCTTAAACCATATTAACATATGGGGATGTTCGGCTCATGTCCTGTTTAAGGAAGCGAATAAGTTAGAAGCATGTTTGAAAGTTTGTATGTTTGTAGGATATCCCAAAGAGACTAAAGGGGGTTATTTATATAACTCAAAGGAAAATACAATTGTGGTTTCAACTAATGCAACTTTCCTTGAGGAAAGTTACATGGATGACTTTAAGCCTCGAAGCAAAGTAGTACTTGAGGAGTTGGTGAGTGATTCGATCACTCTAAGGGTTCTGAATGAAACCACTTCAATCAATGTAGAAAAACTAACCGAACCTGAATAATAACCTAAGGGGCTTTGGCGTAGTGAGAGGATCAGGCGTCAACCTGAGAGGTATATGTTCCATGGTCAGGTCTACTTGGCCGAACCGGTTGAACATAACAGGGATCCTTCCACTTAAGAAAAGGCTATGGAGGATGTTGATTTGAAACTCTAGACAAAGGCCATAAATATAGAGATGAAGTCTATAGAGACTAATCAGGTCTGTGAGCTTGTAGACTTCCCAAAAGGGTAAAACCCATAGGGTGTAAATAGATAGATAAGAGAAAGAGAGGAGTAGATGGAAAAGTCAAAACCTATAAGACCAGACTTGTAGCTAAGGGATACACACAAAAGGAAGTAATCGATTACGAGTAAACTTTTTCAACTGTAGCTATGCTTAAGTCCATCTGCATTCTCTTGTCCATAGCAGTCGCTCTCGACTACGAGATTTAGCAGATGGATGTCAAGATAGTTTTTCTAAATGGCTATCTTGATGAGTCCTATGGCTATCTTGATGAGTCCATTTATATGAAGTAGACAGACGGGTTCAAGGCTAAGGGTCAAAAGGGCAAGGTTTGCAAGATGGAAACTTTGATCCTTTCCCCACTGGCTTCCACGACTCTTATAAGCCCTTGATGCACAGCTTTACCCACCATCTTGTCCATAACATCCACAACTAATGTGAATAAAAATGGTGACAGTGGATTACCTTGTCTTAAACATGTATGCCCTAAGGAGTAAAAACGTAATTTGTTTTTGAAGACATTTTTATCAATAAAGAATTTATTTTTTATTTATAAACCAAAACTTGTCCTCTTTATGTTCATATTTATTGGATGTATGATAAGCAAACAAAAGTCTAAGACTGTTGGTCTAAACCTTTAGAATCAAGGATATGATGAATAAATTATGTGAAAGACATGATTCTAAAGGTAATGGTCTAAATCATAAGATATGCAATCGAAGGAATAAAGTTGGGCGCTTTATTCATGCAAAGATTGTTATGTTGTCTATATCCCTAAAAGGAGATGGTTTGTCTTAACCATCGGATATGGACTCCATGGATAGAAACATTGGTGCATTGTCATAGGTGACGATGCATTGAATCGGGACATAAAGTGTAATTGATTTGAATTAATTATTCTATCTCGGCAAATCAATTCACTTTAGACAATCATATGTGTTGTATCTTAATTTTGAGATGAACAATGAGCACGTTGTCTTGACTTATGTTTTTTGATGTACCAAAGGGTGACATCCACATTTATGTTGGTATGCATACCGATACATTGGAAACATGATTCTTGATAGCATAGACTTGTTATTCATATATATGGAATCCATAGTTCCTCTTTAGGAGTACTTGATATCCTCTTATATGTGTTATCATGTAATTAGAAAACTAGAGCGCTCAACCATTTGGATACATAGGTGTAACCGAATGGTATACTATCTTTGGATGGTAAGTTTTCTGATGGTGAGATAATGGAACGTAAGAGAAAGATAATCAGGAAGGTAAGATAGAATTTATCCTTAAGCCGATTATGGATAATCTTATGGGGATATGATACATTATGATATGTCATGGATACTTAGCTATTTAGGCTTCGTAATTTTATATAGTTTGAGAGTACAACTTTAAGCTTTTAGTCGAGTAGCGTTAGAGTTTATAATTATGAAATGTATATCTAAGATATTAGGTTTCACGAATATTAGGAGCTTGAACTATATAGGTTCATTAGGTCCCCTTTGCTAGCTCATAACAAATCCTGTAACGATATGGAGTGCTTTTCCAATACATTAGTGACTTAAGTCAAATTATCAGATTGGTTGAAATTTGATAGGATCAGAGAATTCATTTTTATTTATCGGTTGAATTAATTTTTTGTAAATTAATTAAAGATAAACTTGTTGAATTATCTAGAATATTTATTTTCCTAGAGATTATCTAGATATTACTGTTTTAATCAAATAACTTCTCTATTGGGTTATTTGACTTAAAACTAAGGCTTTATCCCAAAAATCTTGGGTGGGAAATAAAAGATTCACAGGGATCATTAATCGTAACTTTGATTGGTCGATCTTCAAGTTGGGCTTGCTGATAAAGTAAGTTTGGCAGGCCAATCTACCAATTCGGCCTGTCGATCGAACGATAATCTGATCACATATTTTTTTTGCGATTTTTTCAGAGATTGATCCAAATTCTAATTTTGGAGGCCTTATTTGATAAGTACTAACGCTTGGGTCCAACCTCTATAAATAGGGAGTGAAACTCATAAGTTATAGAGTTCAATTGAGAAATTAAGAGTAAGCACTCTATTTTATGAGTCTCTGAAACTCCCCTGAGAGCTATTATTCCCAAATCACGAACCTTAGTTTTGGTTTTTCTCAATTGGTTAGAAGGAGAGTCACCTAAGAAGTGCCATATAACATGCACCCACATGCATTCCGATCATTGATAGAGAATAGCAAAGAAGACCAGTTGGTTGAGGCTCTTCTAGAATGCCTTTCTCTTCATCGATTGCAAGAGTTCTTCAGCAAATAAGGTTTGTAAGATTTGATTAATTTATGCATATAGTGTGTAAACCTTGTATTTTGGAAAATACTATGGTATTAAAATTTTTAAATTTCCACTGCATACTATTTTCCAATACGTTGTCTAAGGCCTCTTTCTCCTCTGAACATACCCCTTGATCTATTGTTGATTATAACTAAATACGAAACCGAAGACAGGCAACACTAATCCATCTCCTCCACCTATTACCAAAGCCCTGTTTTTCTAGAACAAAGTCGAGGAAAGCTTAGTCAATGTAATCGTAAGCCTTCTTAAAGTCAATCTTCAGCACCATCCTATCTTTTCTATTGATTCGATAATCTTCCACCGTCTTGTTAGCTATGAGAACTATGTCTAGGATTTTTCTCTCCTCCACGAAGGCCCTTTGAGCCTGCAAAATTGTATGAGCCAAGACCTTCTTCAACCTCGCCATAAGACTATAAATTATCTTGTAAAGACAAGTAACTAGGCTAATTAGCCTAAAATCACTAATTTTATTAGGGTCACATTTCTTAGGAATAAGGGCGATGTACGTCTCATTAGTAATTCTATTAATGATGCCACTAGAGTGAAAATCTGCTAGTACTTCCAGCAAGTTTGGCTTGATCAAATCCCAACATGACTAGAAGAATCCTAAAGTGCAACTATCTAGCCCTGGTTACTTATTCCTATCACACTCGAACACCGCTCTCCTAATTTCTGCCTCCATGAATAGCCTCTCTAGATCTGTTGTATCCTCCCCAAGATAAGGGACCAATCTATTTTGTCTATTTCTCTCAAATGACTTCGTGGGGAAGAATAAAGTCTATTGAAAAAATTCACAACTTCATTCACTATTTCACCTTTGCTTTCGACTATCTGTCCATCATGGGTCTCCAACTTAGACATCATGCTCTTGGCTTTCTTTGCATTCATCAAACTGTGAAATAATTTGGAATCTGCGTCCTTTTCCTTAGCCCATTTGAACTTCAATTTTGACCTCAAGGAACTTTCCTCCTTTAACAACACTTCATTCCACTCTTTCTTAATTGCCACTCTTTCCTTATGTAAATCGTATGACCACAAAGTGATCCCTTCCATTTTGTCAATCTTAACTAATCTCTTGGTCAACTTCTTTTTTTTTTTTGAATTTCATTAAACCAAAGACCTCCACATTCCACCTTTTCAAAAGAGGCTTGATCAGTTTCTACTTAAACATGAACTTATATCCTGCCTACCTATGAGTAGGAATATCCTTCCACTATGTAGCCAAATCGTCTTTGAAACCTTTATGGTCCAACCATATGTCTTTGAACCTGAATGCAGTAGGACCCCAAGAAGTAGGGTTAGTACATAAAATGATAGGACAATGATCTGAGACACTCCTAACCACCGCCTCTTGTCTCAAATCACTACAACAAATTCGAGATTATACGACTTTTATTTAACGACTGTTTCTCAAAAATCGTCGTGATAAGGACAAAAAAAAACACGATGAGTTACGCCCGCGAAGACGAAAACCGTCGTGGTATTGACAGGAGCTACCATGACGGTTTTTTAAAAAACTGTCGTATAAGATTAAACCTTTCATGACAGTTTTTATAAAAACCGTCGTGGAAGGTATGCATGTTTGAAATTTTTAAATTTAACCTTTAAGTTCAGCATGAATAAAATTTTAATCTTTCACGACGGTTTTTATAAAAACCGTCGTGGAAGGTTTGGATATTTGAAATTTTTAGTATCCCGTCCAATTTAACCTTTCACGACTGTTTTGATAAAAACCGTCGTAGAAGGTTTTGTATATTTGAAATTTTTAGTATCTTGTCTAATTTAACCTTTCACGACTGTTTTGATAAAAACCGTCGTAGAAGGTTTTGTATATTTAAAATTTTTAGTAGCCTGCTAAAATTTAATCTTTCACGAAGGTTAATTTGGGCGGAAAACTAAAAATTTTAAACCTCGGGACCTTCCACGATGATTTTTGTAAAAACCGACATGGAAGGCATTCCACGACGGTTTTTACTACAAACCATTGTCAAAGGCCTTTCACGATGGGTTTTACTAAAAACCGTCATGAAAGGTGCAAGGCTTTCCACGATAGTTTTTGTAAAAACCATCGTGGAAGGCCTTTCACGACAGTTTTTACTAAAAACTGTCGTGAAAGATATCAAGGCTTCCACGACGGTTTTTAGTAAAAACTATTGTGAAATGTTCCACATGTTTAAAATTTTTAGTAGTCGTCAAAATTTAATCTTTCACGAAGGTTAAATTTAGGCGGGATACTAAAAATTTCAAACCTCGGGACCTTTCACGACGGTTTTTATAAAAACTATCGAGGTTTGAAATTTTTAGTATCCCGTCTAATTTAACTTTTCACTATAGTTTTTATAAAAACAGTCGTGGAAGGTTTTGCATATTTGAAATTTTTAGTAACCCGTCAAAAATTAATCTTTCACGAAGGTTAAATTTGGGCGTGATATTAAAAATTTCAAACATTGGGACCTTGCACAACGGTTTTTATAAAAACCATCGTGAAAGGTACCGAGGCTTCCACGATGGTACGGTTTTTAATAAAAACTGTCGTGAAATGTCCCACATGTTTGAAATTTTTAGTATCCCTCCAAAATTTGATCCTGCTCCAACGACATGGCTTTCCCTATTTATTCAAAATTTCTATAACTCAAACCCCTTTCTCTCTCTAACTCCTCTCCCACGACCTAGCCACCAACGAACCCAACCCTTATGGCATTCCATCGACTTTGACATTCCTCTATCACTCTCTCCATGACCTACCTAACAAACCCGATGCCATTCGCCACCGTTCATCCTTATCCATTGACATTCTACCGACTCCACTATCATTCGACTTGTCCTTTGTCGTTCCACCAACTCCATCGCCTTTGGTAAATTTTAAACCATTACTTTTAGTTTTAGTATTATTATTAGTTCTAAACTTAGTATTATTTGGTTATTTTAGTGTTATTTACCTTTAGTTTTAGTTTTAATATTAGTTATATTAATATGTTTTTTGCCATTTAGTATGTGTTACTTGTATTTGGTATTTGGTATTTGAAAGAACTTTGAACAACATTTAGCATTTTGGTGTGAGAATAGGTTACTTTTTATGTGTTTGTGATGCCTAAGTATTATTGTGATATCCACCACATGTTTAGAGATTTTTGGAGATTTTTTTTAGGGGAATATAAATTTTTCACGACGGTTTTTTAAAAAACCATCATGAAAAATTGGTATTCTACGGCGGTTTCTTGAAAAACCATCATGGAATGTCAATTTTTCATGACAGTTTATCAAAAAACCGTCGTGAAATATTACTACAGTACATCCCCTTCTCGCGTCAATTTTTTTATTACACGATAGTAAAAAACCATCTTGAAAACTCCATGCCGTACCACAACTGAAGTTTTCACCACAGTTTTTTAACCGTCGTAAAATTTTTCCACGACTGTTATAAACCGTCGTGGAATCCACAATTTGTAGTAGTGAATAGGAGAACATGTTTTCAAAACCTGTTGTAAAAAGAAATCCATCCAACCTACAAAAAAGTGGCCTTTCCCAAAAGTTTGACCAAGTAAAAGGAGGATATGGATAGACAAATCATCAAAGTTCTCATACTTTAGGAGACGTTTGTGCTAATGGATTTCTCGTCTTCACTATGAACCACGTAAAAATCCTCTCCCATGCACCATTTATCTCAGTAAATCTCCTGGAAGCCCGCCATTTCATCTCAAAAAGAAACTCTCATAGAGTTGTGATTTGGGCCATGTATTCCAGTACACCACTAACATTCGATCCCTTATATTTTAACGTGAATTGAGAATGAATAAAATCCCACAAGGCTCTCCATCACTTTCACTCTTTTGGCATCCCAAACTACGAAAACCCCACCCTATCTACCCACAGACCAAAGCAAGACCCATTTTCTAAACCTCAACCTCCAAATTTTCTACAAACATCCCAAACTACCAAAACCACAACTGATCTACTAACAAATTTTCTATGAAAAATCTTTCTTTTTTTTTTTTTTATCTCTTGTAAGATCAAAATATCAGGATCTTCCTTGCACACTATCTACTTGATGCTTCTTCTTTTTATGAGGAACATTCGCCTTTGATATTCCAAGACATAATCTTCATCTTGACCGGTTCATATCCCGTATGTTTTTAGTTTAATCATAATTCACGTTGAAGTCCAAATTTCTCAACTCCCATGCATAGCTACTTATTTTCCTTACTATTGTATAGTTCTTGTCCTTGAATTCCTCCTTCTCAACTGGAACAAGCTTCAAGTTCAACTTCTCCTTTAGCTTCAATACATCACTCACCTTGATCTCTTTCCCGCTAACTATCACAATTTCACTACAAGAGTACCAGCTGCCTTCACCATTTTCCATAATCTCATGCCCTCCCACCTCCTCTTAACTTGCCCATCCCTCACCCGCCCCTTCCCCTCACCATTGTATCCTGTAAGGAGACGCTGACTGTGGCTATGCGAAGCCAAAGCTTTGACCAGACTCAAGACCTGAATAGGAGTTGTTGGAAAAACGATACACAAGAGAATTTTAAAAATTTTAAATCAAAGTCTTTTTTTCAGATAACAAGTTTGACATGTTATATATATAAATTAATAAAAGATCTTACATAACTCTTAGCATTGGAACCGCATTTCTCATAGGAAAAACTTCCACAAAACTGCTACCGAGAATTGCATTCAAAAAAGCTTCAACCAACTGGTCGTTTTTGCTATTATCTTTTCCACGACAAGAGTGCGGATGGGCACACCTCGTTCGATTCTCTTCCTTGGCAATGTTTCCTTCCAACCACACACGACAAAACCAAGAGCTAAAGTTTGGGATGTTGAACAAAAACCCTTCGGGAGTTTTAGAGTTTCTTTCACTAGAATACTCTCTCTGACTTTCTTTGGTGAACAAAATAACAATAGGAACAAATATCCTATTTATAGTAGACGGTTGGAAGTCAATTTCACTTAGATAAAGCTTCTAAATTCGAAACTGGGCCTAAATCCACAACAAAACACATGAAAACACATAACAAGATTTACGCTCAATCGGCATGCCGAACCTGGCCACTGGCAACGCCTAACCATCGGTCTACCGATCTAGGCCTTTAACTGCTTGTCGTACCAATTTGCATAACAATTTATGCTCCACCAAAAATTGGGACATTGGCCTTCTAGCCGACGTTGATCTAAAAGTCTCAAAATATATTATTTTACATGAAAATCTTAGATAGAGCCTCAATTTTAATTTAAAAACTAATAAAGAAGTTATTTGATTAAAATAGTCATATATAGATAATCCGTATCAAATAAAATATATCCAAATAATTCAAATGTTTATCTTGAATTAATTCATAAAATTAATACAACGAATAAATTAATATGAATTATTAAATTCCAATCAACCGAATTTAAATCAATTTAAAAATTAGTATAAGTTACTAATATGTAAGAAAATATGCCATATCGTTACAGAAAATATTGTGAGCTGATAAAGGGGACTCGATGGATATATATAGATCAAGCTTGTATAATTATAAGATAATATATCACATATGCATAAACTTTATAATTATCAACTCTAACACTATTCCACTAAAAGCTTAGAGCTGCACTCTCAAATTATATAAAATTACGAAGCTTCAATTAGCTCGTGGTCTATAACACATTATAATGTGTGACATCCCCATAAGATAATCATAATAAGCTTAAGGATAAATTCTATTTCATCTTCCCTATTATTTTACCATATGTTCCATTATCTTACCATTGGAATACTTACTATCTATAAATGGTATACCATTTGTTTACACTTATGTATCTAAATGGTTGAGCATTCTATTTTTCTAATTACAAGATAATGTCTATAAGAGAATATTATTAACTCTAAAAGAACTATGGATTCCATATATATGAATAATGAATCTACATCAATCAAGAGTTATGTCTCTAACGTACTAGTATGTGTACCATCATCTAATTCAAGATGCCACCATTTGGTACATTAAAAGACACAAGTCAAAAATACAGGCCTATTAACTCATTTTAGGATTAATATATAACATATGATTGTCTAAAGTGAATTGATTTAAACAAACAGAATTATTAATCAAATCAATTTAACTTTTTGTCCTGATTCAATATTTCGTCACCTATGACAATATACCAATATTTTTACTTACGGAATCTTACTCTGATGATCAAGACAAGTCATCTCTTGTAAGGGATGTAGACAATATAACAATCTTAGTATGAATAAAGCGCCCAACTTTATTCTTTCGATTATGGACATTATTATTTAGACTATCACCTTTAAGATTCATGTATTTCCCATAATCTGTCCATCATATACATGAGCTTAAAGGCTTAGATTGACAATCTTAGACTTTTGTTCGCTTATCATATATTCAACATAAATGAACATAAAAAGGACAATATTTGATATATGAAAATAATAATAAATTCTGTGTTGATTAGATGTCTCCAAAAACTATTACATCATTTAATCCTTAGGGTACCAAATCTAACAGAAGTATCATATGGAAAATCTCGATTAGACTAAAATTCGAAGTTAGAATAACTTGCTTGATTCAAAACAACTAAATCCTCATTATTCCATATCCTTTGTTCCATCACTTCTTTTTTCGTGTGTTTTTGAAATAGCACCTGATGAATCGGTTTCCTTAACCACTAATTGGTTACCATATGACCTGATTGTCAGCTTTTCAATGTCACCATCTCTGCTATTCGTTGGCCATCTGACGTTGGGACTGATTCCGAATACTTTGGGCATGAACTGCCAATATGAAATAGGAAAAGGTCTGATTTTCTTGATTCAACCTCTGATGAAGAATTCCATGCGCTTTGAGACAAAACCATCAGCTCTGCCTTTCACACATAGTTGAGCATGAGCAATAAATTCCATATTAGACATGCCGCCATCAACTTCTAAGAGACCGCCACACTTAGAGCTTATGATGTTGAACGTGTGGGTGTTCCACAAATTTTGCAGCAAAACTTCAACCCTAACCCATGAGTTTTTGCATTAAATCTTACTATGTTTCTAATGAACTCCTAAATTCGAATGCGAAATAAAGATTAACAATGCACCCTAAAGATTTTCTTCCCCACAAACCTACTTCATTTCTTTCTTTACTATTCAAAGTGTAGAGGATAGCCTTATTGGCTTGGAAAAGACTGAGTTCCAGACTTTTTCTCAACCTCGTGCTTAATCCTGTTTGTATACTCTCCTAAGAGTCTAATGATCTTATTCTAGTAACAATGGTTGTAAAGTCCAATTTCTCATGTTCTTCTCCGGTTTCTTCAACAATAAAGGCTTTGAAATTGTAGCCTCCTTTGCTTCATCATGCTTGTCAATTTTTAATCTGTATGCCTTTTTAAAGGGTCCTTTGTTGTAAAAGTTGTCCACACAACTCTTAAAATTCTCCCATCTGCCAGCCCCAAGTTCTCCATTTTCCTCAAGAATGATAATACTCCTTATTGTCCCGTTCTGGATCTTAGAAACCTTCAAATACACTCTCGCTGGATTCTTGTTGGTCTCTGCAATCAACCTAAAGTTCGATCCCCTGAAAAGGCGCCTGAATTCTCCTCCCTTTTCATAGAACATTGCTTATTTCACGACATAGGATAGCCAGACAACGCTTTCCACGTCCACTTCAATTGAAAAGCTCCTAAATTTGTTTCTCTGTAATGTCAATGACGCTGCAATAATCACTCAGTTGAAAGATAAAAATTTTGGCCTCGTTTGATATAGTTTTTAAAGTTTTTGAAAATGTTTTTACATGTTTTTTTAGGCAAAAATTATAAAAAACACTTTTTGTATAATACTTAAAAAATTCTTATTTTTTAAAACAAAACAATTTTTACATATTTTAAAAACATTATCAAACAAACCCATGTATTTGGTCTTAAAATCCACATTGTAATAAAAATGCTTATACCTCATAGCTAGGACAGAAAATGCTGCAAGAAACAGAACCCTAGCATTTTATAGAGATGGAGGAGCACCTCTCTCTTTTAGACTTTTAGTACTTGCTCCCATCAGTCTGTTTGAGAAGAATTATAAGACTGTTTGATAGTGGTGGGAACTGATTTATAGAGATGGAGGAGCACCTCTCTCTTTTAGACTTTTAGTACTTGCTCCCATCAGTCTATTTGAGAAGAATTATAAGGTTGTTTGGCAGTGGTGGGAACCACTCAGTTTCCACCACAAACTCAGTTATAAATAGTAAAAAGTTCTCATATGCTACAGTAACAACAAAAAAAAATTGCTATAGCGTAAAACTCTCACATGCTATAATAAAAGTGGTTCCCACCACTGATTTCCACCACCCTTTCAAACACCCACTATATTTTTCTTGCAATCCTCTAAACTATTCTTTTCCCAAATGTAATGTTGATAAATATTTTTTTTTCCTTGATGACCACCGAAATAATTTTCTCAAATGTGCCTTGTTAGAATAGATTTATATTTTCAATAATTTCCTCCTATTTGAATAACTTTTTTGAATGTGTTTCTGCTTAATTATTTTCAGACAGTATAAAATATCGTTTTATTAAACGTGGCCCTTGCGAAACTTGTTCTCTCGTACTAAAATATCCTTATATCCCTCACACATCTTTTTTCTTACAAAATTCAACACTTTCAGATATTATTATTTCCTCTCACACACACGTATTTTGTCTAAGTAATTTTTTTTCTTCAAAAAAAGTCTACCCACTATTATTATTTAATTCTCCTCGTCCCTCCCAAATTTTTTCTCTTTGTTAATTTTTGAGCAACTCTTATCAATTTCTATCGAAGGCTTTACTCTCTCTCGGTAGATTTATGAGGTACCTCAATAACTAGGCTAAATTTTATAGAAATAACAAAAAGTCGTACAATTTTAAGAATTTGTTATAATTGATTTTAAATAAAAATAGCTAAGTACATCCTCATATTTATTTATTTATTTTTAAATTAATTACATTACTCTCCTAAACTACCAAAAAAAAAAAAAAAAAAAAACCCCTGGAAAATTTTACTTTCACGTCATTGAAAAATGATCAGACAATTAAGCAATAACCAGCTACCTCAGCGGCTCTGTCTCAGCAGAGAAGAGATAAGTCAGAAAAATCAAATTCATTTGAGCTCGCCGCCAAATCCCAGTCACCAACCGACTCACTTCTTCAACTTCGAACTTCGACAGAGATTCAAAGTCGCTTCTTAAGTTGAAAAATGAAAACCCAAATGCTCGCCATCAGAACTCCTGGTAATCCCTCTATCCTCTCTCTCTTTCGTCTATTTCGTTTCTACGCTTCAACTACTTCTAGTGGTTCGGTTTTCTGTTTGGAGAAATTGATCAAAAGGCGGTGTAAATCAGGAACCCTTAGGTTAGATGAAGCTTTGGATTACTTCAACTCCATGATTGAAATGCGACCTTTGCCCTCTATTCGGGCTCTCAATCACTTACTTGGGGCACTCTCCAAGATGAACCACCATTCCACCGTGGTTTCCATGTACAAAGTGATGATGGGTTGCAATTATTTTCAACCCGATGTTAGTACAATGAACATTGTGATCAATTGCTTGTGCCGTTTGGAGAGAGTGGATTTGGGTTTTTCTGTTTTGGCATTTTTGCTTAAGAGTGGGATTCGGTGGGATTCTCGCACGCTAAGTACTCTGCTTCATGGGCTTTGCAAGGAAGGCTCGACGGTTGAGGCGATGGAGTTGTTCGAGGAAATGGTAGAGCAGGACCAAGAATGTAATGAGATTACTTATGCGACTATCATTAACGGGTTTTGTAAGGTCGGAGAAACTCATAAGGCGGTCGAGCTGCTTAAGCATATGTATGACAATGAAAGGATAAAACCATTTGTAGGCTGTTTCAATCCAATAATAGATAGCTTTTGTAAGAAAGGAAGAATGGACGAGGCCTTGTACTTGTTTGAAGATATGATCAGCCGTGGTGTTCTGCCAGATGTTTTTGGTTATACGTCTATTATTCATGGATTAAGCAAATTAGGTCGATGTGAAGAGGCCAAGAGATTCTTGGTTGACATGCTTGATCGTGGGATTTCGCCCGATGTACATGCCTATACTACTTTAATTGATTCTCTTTGCAAGGAAGAGAAAACTAAAGAAGCAATTTCGGTACTCGAATTAATGACTGGAAAAGGCATAGAGCCCAATGTCGTCACATTCACTTCTTTGATTTCTACTTTGTGCAAGTGCGGTCAATGGAATGAGGCAATAGAATTCTTGGAAAGCATGTCCGAACATAGAATCTCTCCTAATATTTTTACATTTAATGCAATGTTGGATGCTCGGTGCAAGGAAGGAAATACGAAAGAGGCCCTTGATCTTGCAGAAGCAATGACCGATAATGGCGTATTGCCTATTATTATCACCTACAACTCTTTACTAAGTGGATTGTGTCATTCGGGTAAACTAGAAGAAGCTAAGAGATTGTTTGATGAAATGGCGAATCAGAATATTTTTCCTGATACTTGCACTCTAAACATAGTTTTGAATGCTCTCTCCAATGAAAAGATGATGGATAAAGCTGAAAAGTTATTCGAGGCAATGGTTGAACATGGAAAAGCGCTTAATACAATAACGTACAACACCATGATTAAGGGCTACTGTTTGCAAGGTGAAATGGACAAAGCGAAAGACGTGTTTGATCAGATGACAGTAAAGGGTCCTCTTCCTAATACCATTTCCTATAACACCTTGGTTTTTGGTTACTTAAAGGCCAAAAGGATAGATGTTGCTCTCAAGCTTCTCAAGGACATGATCCAAAAAGGACTACTCCCCAATCATGTAACACAAAAGATTTTGAAAATCATTCGTGAGGAAGCATCATCCATACAATAACTTTCAATGAGGTGGAGTTAAAAATCAATGACAAAGCTATAGCTTATTTTATATTCTAATGAGGATGTGCCAAATTTTTTTCAAGGGCATGAGCTTGTACAGCGATGATACGCCAGTGTACTAAACCTTATGATGTATAGACCAGGTAGAGCTTTATATTTTGTAGTCTTGTATTGATTCTCCTGTGTTTGCCTTTTCTGCTATGGTAATTGGCAGTTTGATAGTGAATTCTTTTGCACCTAAATTTATGACAGATAGCATACGGCAGTCTTTTCTTGTGCTGCAAATCTGTTTCTATTGTGCTTAGTCTCTCTACACAATGGTCATTTGAAAAAAAAAAAAAAACCATTTCTTGGGAAGCAAGCTACGTATTAGTGGTAGAGCTCTTCATCCTACCTCTATATTTAGTTGATCACAGATTGGGATGCTTTCAGAAATCTCATTCAGTGTCACAAATAACAACCAAGGTTATAGGTAGATATTTTATCATTTCATTCTCCATGCTCTATAGGTTACTTTCTTTACTGAACTTAATAGCTGCATTCTTCAATCACTTGGATGATTTGTGCATCTCTTCAGAATCTCACACTTTTAACCGTTTCTTATTGTCTTTTGAACCGTCAATATTCATGATTCGTAGTCTTTGTTTGAAGCGTCAGTTACCTTTCCCTTTGCTTGAGGTGGTTCATTGATTGGATCAACTGCAACACTGTGATGGTATGTTCAATGTTCTTTGGTTTGTGTATGGTTTCCCGAATAAACTGTGTGACTATGATATTGATCCTACTTTGCAGCAGTGTGTTGGCCCTCGTAGTTTTATCCAACCGTCTCAGCAGAATGACCGTCTCCAGTGCACTGTTATTCCAGTAGTCATGTTTCTTCTCCAAATTTCAACCTCTCCAATCATGAAAAGTTAAAAATAATTATTTCCTATTATTCCCACAGTCCCAGGCTAAACAAAAGTTGAAAAGAACAGTTGTCCTCAAGTCTCTGAAGGAATATTGAGAAAATGTCTGTGATCTGTACTTACAACATTTTTGGAAAAGCTTTGCGCTAAAAGGCTTTAAGTTATTTGTACAAGAAGTTTTTACTGGGTGGAATCAATCACAATTTACAAATTATTTTGTTTACCAAGGAGACATGTTCATTCTATTGGTTGCTCTTCTTTTCTTAGGAAATAGAAAGAGTTCACAGTGATGACCTGTGACCAATTATTTGGTGATGAACCTAACAATCTTCATACAACTTTGCCTAATGTTTAAAACCTAGTCTCTCTCACAATTCCCCATTCTTTTTTCCATGGAAAGACAAAAAATACAATTTTCTTTCTTCCTATTGTAGGTCCCCTTTTCTTCACATTCTTTATATTCATTAATGGTCATAATATCATCTTTTGCTCCATGGAAAGGATCAAGATTCCTGAAGCCAGAGATAAATAATAGAAAACTTCCCGACAAATCTATGAAGGCAATTCTGGGCTAGCTTAACTGATAAAACTCACCACAAGTGTAAAGGTTTTTTGCTTTTTATCCTTGAAAAGGAAAAAAAGAACCATTTGTCCTGGTGTTCTCCCAGCCAAATGACGCGAGAATCTCGGGTGAAGAAATATGTTCTCTCTCTATATATCAGTTGAAAAAATCATAGGCAAATTCTGGGATCACCTGGTAAGAATGTGGAGAACCAAAACAAAATGGTTCTACCTACTAAAAAATAAGAAGGGATGCCACCTACTTTTGAGATCCCGGTTTCTGGTGTTTTACCATTCACCTAATAATTGTTGTTGCTTCATTCCAATTGCCATAGTTTGGAGCCTAAGAACTTTTACCAAGCTGGAATATTAAAGCTAGAATCATGGGCATTGAGATCAATCGACGAGTAACACAGTTCGATATGACTTGGAAAATAGAAAGATGTAGAAGAATTTTTTTTTTTTTTTTTTCTAAAAGACAATAGTGCTTGCCTTTCCCCAGCTCCCTAGGGATAAAGAAGAAAAGCATATGAATAACGGATAAGAACCGTAAATACCACTGAAAAAGTGGCATAACTAGGTTTTGAGATTTTATACATGGAACTTGCTAGATATCACAGCTAGCGCATTTGAATTTGGACGTCATGTATAATCTCTCCGTTTGTGCTGTCTTCATGAAAGAAACTTGTGCATTAATCACTTTTTGAGCTCTGAATTTAGTACCACTTAAATTGCTAAGTAAAATTTTCTTTTTGAAAAGGATGCGACGTATAAATTAAGTAGCAAAGATTATTTAATTATGCAATTGTTTAACCAAAATCGATAATTTTCATGAAAGTTCTTTTTTCAAGAATATTTTCTTGAAATTTCTAAATTTAAATTCAGACATTTTCTCAATATTTAGCAGAAAAAAAAATGCACCCCCCTTTCAACGTCCACAGCGCTAAAAACCCCTCAATGTTCTTTTTTTAGGCCTTGATTACGAATAACTTGCATAATTAATACACATCCGGGTAAGAGTGGGGTGGGTGTTAGGTTGTGGAAAGAAGGCTCGATCAAAAAGGAAAAAAAAATACACATCCAAGGAACTGGAGCACCTTTTTAACAAATACTCTCAAATATGGAGATATATGGCAAATCAATTTTAGTACCATTTCCATGCAAACATCTTACTCATATGTGGCCGCGTTGTTGAAGCCTAACTTGATGTTTGCTTTTCCTACCAAAATCTGCAAAAACTTGCTCTTCAAACTGACACTATTCAAGAGGGACCGTAAATGTGAAATTTGATTGAGGAAGGTACTTTAGTGAACTCTAGTTCACTTCAGTCGTTTGATTTTCTTTGCAGCATCTATAATGCTTTGGTTCATTTCTGGGTGTTTCAACTTCAACAATTTCTCGAGCTGACAAGAAGCTTCCAAGAAGCAATCCTCCTTCAGAGAGGGCTCCGAACAAAGACCAAAAATAACTTCATTGACATCTTCTTCAACTTGAAGGCAGAATAGATGGTCAAAGACCTGAAATAAGAACATCACAACTCCAAGTTATACTTGATTTCAAAAAAAAAAGTCGTACTTGATTCCCCAAAAAAAGTAATACTTGATTCCAAGCAATAAGAAAGAGTTCATTCAAGACCCTACAGATAGCTCTTAATTTTTCAATGATGGAATTTCCCACAACAAATTTATTAGACAAAATCCTGTAGAATATTGATGAAAAGCTTCATGAAAAATGCGAATAAGAATATTCTTCATTCTCACCTCTTTCATCCTTGAAACAACATTGTCCTTAATGGCTTGGGACCGTGCAACCAAATTAATAACAAATAGTCCTTTGTCAGAAAGGTTATTCTTTGCAGTATGAAGAAACGACTCTTCCACAAAATCTGCGGCAGGGCACGTCATCCCAGAGCTGTGCATAGAGAAGTAATATCCATTAGAATACATTCCCATGCTATCCTCTGAAAATAGCTATTAGTGGTACATCAAAATACAAGATGCATAAAAATATCTCCTTTTATAGGGTGGTTGACCCCTGCTCTCATTCCTGCCCTTGTTATTCTTAGAGAAATTCCCTCCTTTCTCAAGTAACAAATATATACATAAAAAAATGTGCATTTACCTAGAGTCAGCAGAGTCCACGTCAATTATAATTATGTCGACTTTTGTATTCACAGTGCCTCCTTCATGAGATATGGAACTTCCATTTGTAGAAGTATGCTCTGTACCACAGAGAGAACTCCCATCTCCATGAACAACAGAAACTTGATCAGCTGGAGCAGACCCTGTAATCTCTCCAATAAACTTGATACCATCTGCAATATGTACCTGATACGCCAAATAAAATCTAAAAGTAATGAACGTGGCACATATAATTGAGTCAAGGATAGCAAGGATGTAATTAAGAAGGGAAAACTACCAGCTGATAGCAATAAGACTTACATAAGGACTTTGAGAGTTGTGCCGACTTTTATAAAACTATTGACTAGTCTTAAAAATTCTTCTTTTACTCAGAACCACAAAGTAGAGTAAGAAAACATCATCAGATAGTACCTACCTGCAAATGTTCGTCTTCAGTGAACCCAAAGTAGCTCCTTGCAAGATTTAGGATCACAGGATCCAACTCCACCACCTATATACACCATTAGGTACAACCTCAAGTTATCAAAAATTGACAATAATTCTTGAAAGTTTTGAGAGAATATTGAATATTTCTTATTTCTCTTAATGAAAATGATACATAGATGCTACATATATACTGGTACAGTGATTGATTTTCTTAATCTAATAATGAAAAGAAAACTAAACTAGGAAAGTAAAAAATTGTCAAATTACACAGCTCATTAGAGCAATAAATCTTGATTTTATAGCTGTCAATCGACTAAAATATTTCCTTGTTCAGTCCCTAGAATCCGGATACTAACTTTGGAAGATTTTCAACACTTCCCCTCAAGCTGCGTTGTAAATGTCGTGCAAGCACAGCTTGTGACTCAGTTCTTCAAAGTTAGTTCTTGGAAGAGCTTTAGTGAGAATGTCTGCTATTTGAGATTTTGTAGGAGTATAGATTAGCTGCATAATTCCTTTTTCAATCTTTTTTGAGATGAAGTGTCCATCAATTTCAATGTGTTTCGTCCTATCATGGTGCACAGGATTCTTCGCAATGCTAAGAGCAGCTTGGTTGTCGCAGAACATCTTGATAGGTTTCTCACTTGATACTCCAAGTTCACTAAGAAGTCTCTGTATCCATATGCCCTCACAAATACCAAGAGCAAGTGCTCTAAATTCAGCTTCTGCACTGCTCCTTGAGACAACAGATTGCTTCTTGCTTCTCCAAGTCACAAGGTTTCCCCAAACATAGGAACAATATCCTGATGTAGATCGCCTGTCTGAGATGTCTCCTGCCCAGTCTGCATCTGAGAAGACTTCAACTTCACGACTCTCATTCTTTCTATATAACAGACCTCTTCCTGGTGTCATCTTGAGATACCTCAAAATCCTATATACTGCTTCCATGTGTTCTTCTGTTGGGTTGTTCATGAACTGACTCACAAAACTAACAGAAAAACCAATATCAGGTCGTGTATGTGAGAGGTAGATTAGACGTCCTACAAGTCTCTGATATCTCCCCTTGTCAACAGGTGCACTGTCTTTCTCCACTCCTAGCTTCTTGGTTGGATCCATTGGAGTGTCAGTAGGTTTGCATCCAAGCATGCCTGTCTCCTTGAGTAAGTCTAGAACATACTTACGTTGAGAGATGAATATCCCCTTCTTAGACCGTGCTACTTCCATACCAAGGAAGTATCTGAGATTACCAAGTTCTTTGATTTCAAATTCCCTAGCCAGGAGTCCCTTCAATCTCAGCAGTTCTTCTTCATAGTCACCTGTTAGAATTGTATCATCCACGTACACAATTAGTACGGCTATCTTCTTTTCTGGAGAAAATTTTACAAACAGTGTGTGATCAGCCTGACATTGGGTGTATCCGTGCCTCATAACTGTCTTTGCAAATCTATCAAACCAAGCACGAGGAGATTGCTTGAGTCCGTATAAGGATTTTCTAAGTTTGCACACTTGGTTGTTGTTGAATGAAGTTTTCAATCCCGGGGGTATCTCCATGTACACTTCTTCTTCCAAATCACCATTTAGAAAAGCATTCTTGACGTCTAGTTGGTGTAATGGCCAATCTAGGTTTGCTGCGATAGAGAGAGAGGACTCTGATAGTGTTGAGTTTGGCCACTGGAGCGAATGTTTCTTGGTAATCTATTCCATAGGATTGAGTAAAGCCCTTAGCAACAAGACGAGCTTTTAGTCTCTCAATGCTACCATCAGCCTGATGTTTGACAGTAAAAATCCACTTACAACCAACAAGCCTTTTCCCGGGTGGAAGTTCTGAAATCACCCATGTGCCATTTTTCTCCAAGGCCCTGATTTCTTCATAAACTGCCTTTTTCCATTTTGTATGTCTTAGGGCTTCCTCAATGGAGTTAGGGACCTGCACATTGTCAAGACTTCGAAACAAACGCCTGATAGGATGGAGATAGTTTACCAAATGAGACAAACTTATGAATAGGATGTTGTGTGCATGATCTTACACCCTTTCTCAGAGCAATCGGCATATCTGAGTCATCAGAGATACTTTCAGTCTCGGGATTAGAATTTCCCTTACCTGAGTGAATTTGAGTAGGTTTTGGACTTGGTTCAGGCTCTTGGACAAGTGTAAGAGGAGTTGAGAGTTCCATTCCCATCACAGGCCTTTTCCTCTTAACATAGACACGAAGCTCCTTATTCTCAGTCTGTGGTGATTTAGGTTGATTGGGAACAAGTGAAACTGGAGTTTGTGGTAACTGACTCTCTATTTGTATGTGATCAGGGGTGAGAGGATGGATGATTGGCTCAGGCTGAAATGACTCGACAGAGGACTGTGGAGGATCAAGAGGTTGGATTGAATGACTAGGATGAGGCTCCCAAAGCTGATATTCCCTCATGTTCTCCCCCTGAATTTCAGTTTTGGGGTAGTAGGATTGGTGTTCAAAGGTCACATCCATTGAGTTGTAGAATTTTCGGGTAGTGGGAGAATAACATTTGTAGCCTTTTTGATTTGAGGAATACCCAAGAAAGATACACTTGATGGATTTTGGATCCAGTTTGCTGCGGTTTTGCTGGTGTATATGAACAAATGCTGAGCACCCAAACACTTTTGGATCTAATGATGAGATGAGTTTGGTATGAGGAAAGTGTTGGAGGAAGGCTTGATAGGGTGTTTGAAATTTGAGAACTTTGGAGGGCATTTTATTGATGAGATATGCGGATGTAAGGACAGCTTCTCCCCAGAAAAATTTTGAAACATGTGTGGAAAACATGAGAGATCGGGCAACCTCAAGTAAATGTCTGTTTTTCCTTTCTGCTACCCCGTTTTGTTGAGGAGTATCAACACAAGAACTTAAGTGAATTATGCCTTGTCCTAGGAGATAAGTACCCAAAACAGATTTGAAGTATTCTTTGGCATTGTCAGTTTTTAAGACTTGAATCTTGGTTTGGAATTGTGTTTGTATCATGTTGTTGAAGTTTTGAAAAATTTGACCTATTTCTGATTTTTCTTTCATGAGGAATATCCAAGTCAGCCTAGTGTGATCATCAACAAATGATACGAACCATCGAGTTCCTGTTATATTTTTCACTCTTGAGGGACCCCACACATCACTATGAATCATGGCAAATGGACGAGATGGTTTGTATGAAAGACTGGGATAGGTATTACGAGTATGCTTAGAGAATTGACAAATTTCACATTTGAAATGTTTCGGATTTTTATTGATGAACATTGAAGGAAAAAGTTTTTCTAAATATATAAAATTAGGGTGACCAAGACGATAGTGCCACAACATAATTTCACTATCTTTATTGACATAGGAATTTAAAACAGACTAACTTTTAAAAGAGACACCACTTGTAGTTTGAGCTTGTCTTCTTAGAGGAGTATGGTCCTTGAGGAGATAGAGTCCCGAACACATCTCAGCATTGCCAATCGTCTTCCCCGAATCCAATTCCTGAAATTCACACAAGTTTGAAAAAAACTTAGTTACACAATTCAGATCACGAGTCAATTTACTAATGGAAAGTAAATTACAATCCAAACTGGAAACATGGAGAACGGAATTTAGAGTCAGATCCTTGGTAATCTTGACTGAACCAATTCCCTCAACTTTGGATAATGTACCATCAGCAATTCGGACTGGACAGTCTCCATTACATGGACTGTATTTGTAAAATGCTGTTGCATCTCCTGTCATGTGATCTGATGCTCCTGAATCAATAATCCATGGTTTTAGTGTGCCATTTGTCAGCCATAAGAGCCAATGAGGAATTACCTTTTTGTGCTAACATGCTAGTTCTAGACACAGAGTTACTTGATTGAGACTGAGAACCAAAGACTGCATTTTGGCTGAAAAGTTTTTGCAGAACCTCAAGTTGCTCTTTGGTGAAGGGACTTGATTCAGTTGAGATTGAGTTGTCATCTGAGGTGGCTGCAATGTTGGCACGGTTTTCTCTGTTATTGGCTGATCTTGATGGCTTCCAATCAGTAGGTTTGCCATGAATTTTCAAACAAGTCTCCCTGAGATGTCCAGGTTTGCGACAGTGATCACACCAAGGTCTCCATTTCCTTTGCCGATTTTCATTATTACTTGATGGTGGTCCTCGTACTACAAGAGCAGATCCTTCAAGGTCTGAAGTGGAATTTTGATGAGAGGTGACATTAGATGTTGTGGAGGAGGAACTGAGTTTTTCTGTGGCCATTTCAAATTTCACCATGTGAGCGTACGGTCTATACGGACGTATGGCAATTGGCGACTGCGCGGCTTGTACGGACGTTAGTGTACAGAATTGTACGGAAACAAAGGTACGGACCTGTACAGGCGATTATAATGGGGACGGCGACTGATGATTGGCGACAGCACGTTCCTACGGACGACGAGTATGGACGGTGTACGGATTTGTACGGACGGGTGTGTGTGTACGGACGATGTACGGATTGTACGGGGGGGCTGCTAGATGGTGGCTGTAAGGATGTGTAGCAGCGGATGGCGCACGGGTTGGTTGTTGATGGCGGTACGGACGCGGTTTTAGCCTTAGGATCAAAAGGGCTCCTATACTATGAAAGTTTTGAGAGAGTGAAAGTTTTGAGAGAGTTTTGAGAGAATATTGAATATTTCTTATTTTTCTGAATCAAAATTATACATAGATGCTACATATATAGTGGTACAGTGGTTAACTTTTCTAATCTAAAAACGGAAAGAAAAACTAAACTAGGAAAGTAAGAATTGTCAAATTACAACCCAATAAATCCTGATTCTATAGCTGTCAATCAGCTAAATATTTCCTTGTTTAATCCCTAGAATCTGGATTCTAACTTTGGAAGATTTTCAACAAGTTTTATATGGAATTTCGGCTAGGCCTTGAAGAACAACTTGGGAGAGGCAAGGTTTGCAAGCTGAAGAAATCGTTATACGGCTTGAAGCAATCTTTTAGAGCTTGGTTTAGAAAGTTCACTCAATCCATAAACAACATGGGTTACACTCAGGGACAGACAGATCATACTATGTTCTATAAACACGCAAACGTAGGCAAGGTAACCATTTTGATAGTTTTTGTGGACATCATTCCCACTGGCGATGATGAGCAGGAAATGAGGAAGTTGAAGAAGTCTTTAACACAATCATTTGAAATCGAGGACCTGGGAAGTCTGAGGTATTTCTTGGGCATAAAGGTGGCTCGTTTTAGGAAAGGGATTGTTTTGTCTCAAAGAAAGTATATTCTAGACCTCCTCCAAGTGATGGGAATGCTAATTATAAACCCTTTGAAGCACTGGTTGATGCAAATATCAAGCTGAGTGTACAGACAAGAGTCAAAGGAGTAAATAGGAAGGGATATAAGAGATTGGTTGGAAAACTGATATATCTTTTACATACACATCCAGATATTACATGTGTAGTAAGCATGGTTACCAGGATCAGTCTTTAGAATCCTCATATATCTCAAGGGAACACTTGGGAAGGGATTGTAATTCTCAATACTGGATAATCCACTGGATGTTGAAGCCTTCACTAATGCAGATTTTGCAAGTTCAGTAGATGATCGGAGATCCACCTCTGGATATTGGACGAAGTAAGAAATAGGTTGTGGTGGGGAGGTCAAGTATAGAGACAGAGTTCATGTCACTAGCCCTTGGTATTTGTGAACTTATATAGATTAAATCGTTGATAAAGGAGATAAGAATGCTAATAATCTTCCAATGAAGTTTTATTTTGACAACAGAACTGCCATTAGCATTGCTCACAATCCCGTTCAACACAACAAGACCAAACATGTAAAGATTGATTGCCACGTTATCAAGGAGAAAGTTGAAAATGGTCTTGTGTGTTTGTCCTATATCTCTTCCAATATGCAACTAGCTGATATGCTTACGGAGGGGTTGTTTGGACATCAATTCCAAGAGATTCTAGGTAAGTTGGGTACGGAGGACATCTACCAACTAGCTTAAGGGGGAATCTCAGAAATCAATGCTAATTTCAGCAATTAATATCCGGATTCTTTGTCAATAAAATCTAGATTGTTTCTTTTTTTAGGGATAATCAATTAGCACCCTCAATTCTCTTATTTGTATATTATTTGTTTCCTTTCCTGTAAAAGTCTAAATGCATATTTATAGACCTGTACAGTTTTTAAATAAATGGAGTGAAATTATTCTGAAAACATATATATATATATATATATAGGATTTTGCTTCCATTCATCCTGATGGACGCTTTATCCATGAGGTGGCAAGTACTTAGTTGAGAAAAATGTCCCTATCTTATGTGCTAATAGATTTACTTGAACATTATTAAATTATTAATTGAAAATTGATTACCAAGGCAACCTATATCTTCCTCTTTTTCAGCCAATATGATTGGGCAATTTTTATACACATGGTATGAGCTAATATATCATGTTTTGTACGGCTTGAAGCTTCTAGATGACAACGTATCTTTTAACACATAAAATGTAACTCTTGCTGTAATTGAACGTAACTTTGCCTATAATATAATCGAATCCTCAACAGAATTTAATTTATTATATTTCTTGAAAGGTTGTTCATACCAAATGCAAGATACTAATAAATATTTGCATGAGCAAATATTCTAATCCCATTCCTAGTTAGGGTAAAAGACAAAGGTAACACATCTGCTAATATATATATATATATATATATGTATGTATTTTTTTTTTTTGCTGGATAGGTAGTTGCGATATCAAAATAAACACTATTTGTTCTACTACTCCATCATAGTTGGGATGTTAAGGCTTAGTGTACTACTCTAGATCACATTCTTGTAGTTAGAAATCAAGGACGAAAGAGAGAGAGAGAGTGGGAGGATAAAGAAAAAAAGAGGGGGTAAACTAAATCTAAAAAAGAAAGGGAAATAACGAGGAAGTTTAAAATTTGTGGCATATCAAAATTTGTAACATATATTTTTTGTTTTATAATTGGTTGTATAAAAAATTAGATTGGCTAAAAAAGTAATATTTTATGTAATTTTCTCCAAAACTAAAACAGTCAATTAAGGGGGCATGTTTCCTAATTTGAGCACTATAATATTCACATAATTCCACTCTCAAATCCATGGAAAGAAAAAATCCATTGTGCCCTCACTTAATTGGCATGTCCTGTTGCACATGAGAAATTGTCTTCAAATTCTAGTGCTCATATTGTGAATGGAGACTATTTTTGTAACACTAATTAATTAGTGTTAATTCTAAGATGTTTTGAAAATCAAGGATTAAAGTGGGATTTGTTAAGGGTCGTTTTTGGGATTTACGCTCCTATTTATGGCCAACAAGTTAATTAAGGAAATTATATTAAAGAAAAACTTCTTTTTTGGTCTTTTAAGTATAAAACTATGGATATAATAGTCCCTAGAATCTTAATTATTTGGAGAAGTTACAATATGTAACATTTACTGTAACAAGTTTCAGAAAGGAGCAAAAAATGATCTCAAGCATAAATGAATCCTCTTTCTTTTCCATTTTATTCCATTCTTATTCTGATTCTTATTACCATTACTATTCTGCCATTGCAATCAAACGCACTCTAATTGTCTCCTCTCTCTAAGCAAACAAAAGAAGTTGTACATTTCCTTCTTAGCAAATCAAGATAGAATTAATAGATAACTTATCCAACCTTACAAGCACATAACCAAAATAATTAAACCCAAATTAATAGACAACTTATCTAACCTTACAAGGTACATAACCAAACTAATTAAATCCTCACACTAATACCAATATTGGTGCAATGGAGGTTTTTGTTTCAAGATGAAACGAAGAAAACAAGAACGGAAAGAATAACTTAAAAAACTCAAGTAAGCCTGAAATTTTATAGATGAAAGGCCGTCAAAGTAAAAGAATTACACTCATATTTATATATTAGGACTTATTTATGTTAAGAAGAGGAAACTAAATAACTTAGCATTGTAAGTAAAATATTAAATAGAAAATCAACAAATCTAAAAATTAAAAAAAAATCTAGGATAGGAAATTATGAACTATTGCCTTTGTATACATCAAGACTAATCAAATTGATGAGATCAAGAACGAGCCCTGTGCCAACTAAATTAGGGTTACTGAGATAATTGGCCCAATTATTTTTATTGAATTAAAATATATCTCTAATTTGTAAAAATTTTACAAATGTCTCTTAATGATATCATTAAAATTATTTATATGTAATTATACAATACAATATGTAATATCATTAAGATAATTGCTATATCATTAAAGATATTTTTAAAATATTTTAAATATTGTGTTAGATTTTAATTTCATAACAATAATTTAGACATGTATTATAATTTTTTCATTAAAATTAAGAAAGCAAGCCCGTCTAATTATGGGCCAGAGGTTCCAATCCCAGCTCTATGTCAATGTCATTTAAACTTGAAAGCTTCCTCAAAATCATAATTTAAATTATTTATTTGTTTAAAGTCCTTTTGCTAGAACATGTTTGCATTTAAAGTTTTTGTTGTTTAAACAATCTATTGCTAAATTCCCAATAAAAAAAAATTAAAAATGATGAAACTTGAGAAATTTGACTGACATTGAGGTACGATGTGTTGTCTTTGATTCCAACTTCAATGTGCTTCTACTAAATCTACAGTACAATTGTTTCGGACTAACATTTGGGGGAACATTTATGTATATGTTCACCTGTTTTATAGTATGATCCCATTGAAACACCTTCTATCGTAAAAAGTAAACATAGAAAAGAAAAAAGAGAAAAGATATTCAGATTGTTTAAGGATAAGAATATTTTCGTATTTGAATTATTGCTCAAAAATTTAAATTATGATTTCATTTCAAGTTCGAATGAATTTGAGGAAAAAAAAATCGTTGAAATGGAATGTTAACAAAAATAAAATAAAAATACTTTTAACAAGATAGTTTAAGCACATGGGGTGTTTATAAGGATAATTATGTAATTATATGAGTTTTTGACATTAAAGAGAAAATAATTTAAAATTTTAAATATTTAGACGCATTCCTTAAATTTTAAAATATTTAAGGGTGTCTTACTTGAAAAATATATTTTAGGGCATCTTAATAAATACTTAGGGTGTGAGTATAATTTTCTAACACAGACTAACATATTCCTCTTATTTTCATTGGGTTGGGCCAAATGAACAAATTAATGGCCAATTGGCCCATGGTGCAAGGGCATACATCCACTGAGAAACCAAGAAAATGTAGCAAAATGAATGAAATGCTCAATCGTTTCTTTCTCTGATAATTATTGTAGTTTAACCGGTAACCGGATAAAGGAAATCATAATTTGTTTCTTCCACCCCTCACCAAGGTCCTCACCATAAGATCTAATCTAAACCGTTAAAATTAAATTGAGGGACCTTCCATCGATCTGGAAGCACTCCCCTATATATATATATATATATATATACCGTTAAAATTAAATTGAGGGAACTCCCATCCATCTGGAAGCACTCTCCTATATATATATATATATATATATATATATATATGAAAACAAAACCTGGGACCGATCAAAGACAACCAAAAAGTTTCGTAGATTATTTATATAATTTATGAAAACAAGTGGGAACACCCTGTAAAGTTGGTGGAGTCTAGTCAATGAACTGCATATATCTTTTCCATGAATCAATAAAGTCGTCAATCATTTTATTTAGAAAGACATAAAAAATAATATATATTTCCCTTTTTTGAAGGGACGAGGAGTCTGGTGTTATTGTTGGATGATCGAATAAAGTGACGTGTTCTTAGCACAGATTCTTGGGAAAAATGGAAAAAAAATTTGTGGTTGTGACATGTGAGAGGAGGAAAACCACAAATACTGGCATTTATTTTTTGTCAAATTATGCTTTGCTAAGTTGACGATTTTGCTGAGCAATTAAAAAAAAAAAAAAAAAATCCAACCACATGAAAAACCGGGGTCCTCAAAAATAAAAAAAAAAAAGGATTCATTTATAAGAGGATTGTACCTTGTCGTCTAGAAAGTGTTTTTATTTTTTTTAATTTTTATTTATATTTTTTTTTTGGGAACTGCTGGTCATTTTGCTTCAAAGTCAATGCATAAATATACAAATAATCATTTGGTACACACTATTTTTTGAGCGCCCCGTTCAAGTTTACAGATTTTACATATAAAAAGGTGCATCTTCTTGACACCTCTTATTTTATTTTTCACACATCTTTCTTAATTCATTTATCATTTCACTTGTTACACATCACTTAAACTATCAAAAAAGTCCCTATACTTAAATAGAATTATTTTTTTTTTTCTCCTTTTTTTACCACCTTCCAAACAAAGTTATAGTTTTTTTTCAAATGGTTTTTCTTTTTCAATTCATATATTAACCGATAGTTTTTTCTTAAGTTTATTTTTTTTTCCTTTTTATTAAACTAAACCCTTGTAGTGAATTATAAGGGTTTATATATAATCGAAAAAATTGTATATCCTTCACTTAAAACAAGAAGAATTAAAAGGTAGTTTTTTTTATATATTATATTTATTTATGTTCAACCAAACTGTAGTTCTAAAACACACGATTTGTAATTATTTTCGAATCAGACAACATACAATGAATTAAATAATTATAATCGTTACATATGAAAGAATAAAAATTTAATGAAAAATAAATTTTGAAGAAGAAAGAAACCACATAAATTTCCTTGAAAGTAATTTGATTAATAAATAATACAATAATAAAAATCTTATTAAATAGAAATATATAAAAAGTAAAATGAGCCCCTCGACTGTTTACCAATACCAAGTCTTCTATAACAACGAGCTGTGAAGGTGTAAATTGGTGCTTATATTTTCCTTTCATACTACAGAACGTATTTTTCTTTTTGCATATATATATATATATCACACATACAAATAACTTTATTTCAAATTGTTTTTTTTTTCCCCGGGGAAAAAATGTCAAATATACGCTTGGTGAAACATCTTGTATGTGTAGATAATAAGCGAAGCTTCTTTGAAAAAAGGGGAAAGCTGTTCGAAAAAATGATAAAATAATGACAACGCTTCTAGAACAAAAACAAGAAATCAGCGTCATCTTCTAGAAGGACGTTGCAATATGAACTCGCCAATAATCGTCATACGTGGTCCCTGTTGCAACTTGCATACATCTATTTTCTATTCTATTCTTTTCCAAGAAACTTCAATTATGATAGAATGAATAGGGATTTTTTTTTTAATTTTCTTTTCTTAACTTATTTATAGAAAATTAAAATCTTTTATAGAAAATTAAAATCTTTTTTATGTAGATTAGACTGTTGAAAGATAATCACCCACCACGGCCAATATCTTTTTCGACTCCTATAGGAAAAATTGCCCTTAAAGTTAAGGAGGCGTTGGAAAAACACCTTTTATATTGCAAGTTGGTTGGTTATTTCAGCCTTTATTTGAGTGGATTAAAGTGAACGTTGATTGTGCGGTTCATGGCGCTCCATGTAATGCAAATTGTGGTGCTACTTTTTGTATGTACAGTGGCTTCTTTAAAGACTGTTTTGCCGTTATTATTGCTATTAGATTTCCTTTTGAAGCAAGATTGTCCTTGGCGTGTTCGTTCGGCCTAGGCTACAACTGTTTCGTATTTGAGGAATGTTACTTTTCAAGTCTCTTGATTATGCTACGGACAAATTGACTGTTGAAAAAATAATACGCAATAGAATTTTAAAAATTTTAAATCAGAGTATTTTTTAAAATATAAGTTTGACATGCTATATGTATAAATTAACATGATTTTACTGACTTGTATATACCGAAAAGCTTCCGAAGTCTGTGTAGAGAAGTAACGTTGCAGAAGAGCCTCAACCAACTGGTCTTCTTTGCTATTCTCTATCCACGATCGGAGTGAGTGTGAGCTCACACGTACAGCTCTTCCTCAAGGTGACTCTCCTTTCAATCAATTGAGAGAACCCAAAGTTAGTGTTCGTGATTTGTGAACAAGAGCTCTCAGGGAGTTTCAGATTCTCACCAGTAGACTATCACTCTTAATCTCTCCTTTTATCTTAATAACTCATTAGACTCACTCCCTATTTATAGGGGTTGGGTCTAGGGTCATTCCTTATCAGATAAGGTCTCAAAAATTTGAAACAGAATCAAATTCGGGTCTATATCGGATAAGATACGCGTAAAAACGCGTGAAAACGCGCGATTTTTAATTCGCGCATAGGCAGGCCGAACTTGCCTGATCGGCAGGCCGAACTGCCGAAATAAAAATCACGCGAATCTTTTATTTTTCACCCGAGATTCTATAGAATAAAGCCTCAGTTTTAATTCAAATAACCCAATAGAGAAGTTATCTAATTAAAGTAACTTTATCTAGATAATCTCTAAGAAAATAAATAGATTCCTAATAATTCTACAAGTTTATCTTGATTTAATTTATCCAAAATTAAATCAACTGATAAACAGACAAGAATTATCTGACCCCAATAATTCAACAAGTTTATCTGGAATT
>CAMOHE010054270.1:0-17015 GCA_946598075.1 Artocarpus hirsutus | reverse complement strand
CAATAATTCTCTAATGAACAGTTAATTCATAACCTTATTATGAACGAGCGCTCTACTGTTCAAACCTTGAATTATCACTCAAGAGAACTATTTTTCTAACTTCCATAGGGAAGGAATGGATTCTATATCTGTATATTATTATTCTCAGCCACTTATTACATTATATTTTCAAGATGCTAAGTTATGATCTGTGCTTACACAAATCTTACCACGCAAGTCAAAAAACATAACGTTATAAATAGGAGTCTAATAAATACTCAGGATTAAGACTGTCAAATATATGATCATCATAGTGATAAATTTGAATACTCTATTTGTAACGGATGATTATTAGAGATTCATAATTTATCTGGTCTAGTCCTATATAATCTCATTATATAAAGTACCTCCAATCCAATGTCTTCTACATTTATAGTCTGGATAATGACTATTTCATTCTAAATGAGATTGGACCGTACTTGTAATGTTTAATTAAAGATCCCTAACTTTAATTAATTATTACGGACTATTTAGATTATTATCTATAAATTTTATCCCTAAGCATATAACACTTATATGCTAAATTTATAGTCACATAAATAATCATGGAATTTTCTTGATGTTTATAAATGTATTCATAACACATAACCAAAATAATTATAAATGTCACTTTATTTATTTATCATCAAAATGTACAATGTCACAGCTTTTAGGGCACCAAACCCAACAATTGTTTGTAGAATCCGTCAAATTCCAAACTCCATTTACTGATAATCTAAACTATCTGTAGAAAACTTAACTCATAGACAAATTGTAATCTATAAATGCTTTAATCCCAACTTGAAAATTTCAAGCTCCATTTACTGATTATCGTAGCTACTTATAGAAACCTGAACTTGACAACTTCCATTTACTGAAGATTTCAAAGGACGAACATTCTAAAATCATAACCTGTCAGGTTCTAAAATTAAACTACAAACGTACATTTTAAGCACTCTGTAAAACATGAATTGACACACAAAAGAATTTGATGGAATCTAGTTGCAAACTTATTCATACATTTCATTTCTTTCTTTCTTTTTTCGTTTCCCCTCCATTAATATGGTAATTTGGCTGAGAAAAAAAATCATATGACAAATCCCAAGCATTAAAATCTGGTTTCAAAATTTTGAAAAAAAAAAATCATATTCGAGATTTAAATGCGAGATTCGGGTTATGGACACTAACCAAGAGTCGCATCAAGTTGAAAGTGGCGTCACCTTGCAGTAGGGGGATGTTGAATTAGAATCCTGTAAGAGAAATGAGGAATCAGAATCTGACAAGGAAAAAATGTAGCTAGGAATCTGGTTTTGGACCAGTTGAATTGGAGACCTTTGCCGTCGTTGTGGATTTTGAACGAGTTACAACTTTTGTTGTGGTGGAAGGAAAGAGTGAGACCGCGAGCAAAAAGAGCTGGAAGAATCAGAATTTGGAACGTAGAAACCAAGGTTGGGTTGGATCGTCGCCGTGTCGGTTTTTGGTTGTTGTTGCTTTGCATTTTGGAGTAGAGGGAGAGAATGGAAATCCGGAGAAAGAAGATCTCAAATCTTCTTCTTAGTTGTATTGATTTGAGAAAGAGAACTTATGTATGTATATTTGGCGCCATTGTGAAAACTATTAGTTAAAGTAGTCAATATTTTTTATTGTGACATATAAAAATTTTATATTATTTTTAATTAAAAAATTAGTCAAAACTAATTAATATCCATCAAGTTATTAGATTTAAAAAAGAGCAAATTTGTCTTTCAATAAATCTCATTTTCCATTAAAAACGTAGTTTTTGTTGTAAGAATTTTTGGAGGGAATACTAATAATTGGTGTTATTTGAAGGGCTTTTATGTTTTTTTATTTCTTTTTTTCTTTTTACTCCCTAAAATACTCCCGAACGAAAGGCAGACAAGCTAGAAGGTTCTAGGGCGTACTCTGTGTCAGACCGTCCTTGAGCAAGCCCAGCCCAACCGTTTTAACGTTTCTCATTTGGTTTAGAAAATATGGGTCACTGTAATACAACCAACTACTGTATCTAACAGTAAGTAAGATGGAACTTATTCTTAGACAAAACCTCGGAAACCCCGAGAAAGAAGCAGAATTGAAGCGGAACTTTAACCGGACAACTCGGGCAGCCTTGGCTTTGGCTTAGCTTTGTTGAAAATTGAAATCAATCAATCACAACGAACGCAGAGACGCCTTGCCTGAGCTGAGCACTTTCTCTCTTCTCAATCCCAATGGGCGAGACAGTCACCGATGACGATTTGCTTCTCAAAAGCTTCTTCGCCGAAGTCAGCGAAGTTGAGAGAGACAACGAAGTAATCAGGTACTTCTCTCTCAATTTATAATCTTTTCTGCGTGATTGATTGATTGATTGATTCTGTGATTTGGGCTTAGCTTCTCCTTTTAGTTGATGGGCAACTAGGGTTTCGAGGGGGTGGTATATATATATATACATACATATATATTCGTATTTGGGTATTACCTGTTATTGGTATGGACGATGAATATGGATGACAACTTTGCCTGATGCGTTTGCTCTGGAACTGTATGTTTGTATTATGGGAAGATTCAAAAGTTTATGATATTTGTTGGTTGGGTGGGATATATATGCATGCATGTAAAAGAACTCTAAATTATGCAGTGTATTGAAATTTTAATGGAAAAGAATTTATACTAAGCTATTAAATGAAGCACTTTGAATGATCTGCAACACAGGTCAACTTAATTAAACCTCCCATGTGTTTTATGAGATGCTGCTGCAATGCTACACCTATCCCTATGTTTTACAAATTGTGTTAAAAAACCTCCTCTCGGCTGGGAAGGTTTTAACACGATTTGTAAAGTATAGGGGGGTAAGTAATTGAAAACATATGGTGGAATTCAGTGTATCGATTAAATATTGTAGTTGGAGGTGTTTTTGTTATTATCCCATGACTATATTCGTTCGGCTTTATATTTGTGTATCTATAATAAAATATATATTTATACATATATATATATATGTTGAATAAATAAAGAGATGAGAACTGAGTTGAGACTTAGAAACCACTGAGAAACTCAACCAAGCCCTTATCTTAATTTAATAATAAAATAAAAAAAATAAAACAAAGAAGTTGACAATCTAGCCAAAATGGCAAACCAAACATAAGAAAAACATAGCAACCAACAACGCTACAGAAAAGACAAACAAAACAACCAAAAATGAAAATCGGTTTTATCTATCCATTTTGAAACTCTTATGCTTTCGAACATGAACATGGTATGCATCTTTCTTATCAGAATCAGTGGGTACGCCTTTACGCAGCCAAGGACGCAAACATCGGCGAAATATTGTAAATTTCAATGAAAATTTCGGTTTTTTCAAGGAACTGAAATATCTTTCCATTGTAATATTGGTTTTGGCAAAATATTGAGAAGATATCAGTAAAAATTAGTTAAAACATCGATATCAGAAAATCTACAGTGTAATTTGTGCAAAATTTTAGTGCATGTTGACTAGATCATAGGTTTTTTTTTTTTTTAAATGAAATTTCGATTTATATGGGAAACATTAATTTTTATGGTTTTTTTTTTCTTTTTAAATGATTTATCAATATTTTATACTCTAAATCATTGATTGTTTGTCTTGTAAGCTACTTTATAGTAAGTTTAAGCTATTAATGGCATGTTCATAACTAGATCTGGCATTATTCAAATAACATGTCATGGTACCAATATTGTTTGAATCAAAATGGAATCTAAACTATGTTTGAACTTCACAAATTTCCTTTAGTATTAACAAATCTAATGTGTAATTTTTTTTTTTTGTAAATTATGTTTATTTATTTTTTTTAATGTTTATTTTATCCTAAAGCGTTAGAGCTTTATTCAGTGTAAACTCTATAATTTTCATAATTTTTGCTGAAATTTCTATCGATGTCGATTTTTTTCCTGAAATTTTCGTAAAATTGAAGTACTGGCATTTTCACCAATACCATTATTTTTGTCATTGTATACAGCTTATTGAGTTCTTTCAATTTATTCCAAGATACTAAAACCACTAATTCCATTTTTTTTTAATTTATGGTCAAGTGTATAATTATTGATTTCTCTCCTGATTGGACTTCAACATCTTTAGCTCTAGTTGCGTCGTTGCTCTGTTGCTTGTTTTATGTTGTTTTCTTGATTTAACGAGAGTCAATCCTCCTTTTGCTTCCTCAATCTGATCCGCCCAAGAAAGTCTAGCAATTCCACTGGCTACCTCTATAGCTTGATTAACTGTTTGATCATTAGTAACAAAAGGCAGCATTATAGGAATGTTATGCTTTTGGACTTGCTTCAGAGAGTTTTCCATGTGGCTTTGATCATCCGATGAGTCCTCATATAATATTTTTTGGGGTTTTTAGAGGTGAGCTTGCCTTTTGCTTGGTTATCCACTTGCGTATTAAGATTGTTGCTTCTCTATGAGATTAACTTATCATGGTCACTTATCATGGTCTGCTTGGCCACAAAATACAATTTCTTTTCCACTACATTGTTGAACTCCTAATGATTTGTTCGTTTTCTTTGTTACTGGCAACATCATCCAGTCTCTGTTCTTTTGATGTGTTACTGGGAACATCTAATGGTAAGGCTGGTGATGCATTGGTACTTGTAGCTGCGACTTTGAGCTCTTGATTGTTATTCTGTGTTGTCTTTTGAAATAGGAAGCTAGCCTTTGTTAATTGGGTTGTGGTATCATTGGTCTTGCTCATTTGTTCATCCCATTCATGGCTACGAACATTGTTATGACAACAGTCTACATTAGAATGCCCAATAGAATAACATTTAGTGCAGAAATCTGGAAGGTTCTTGTAACACACCGAAGCAAAGAAAGAGGACCCCTCTCTTTCGACAAGCAAAGAATCCGGTAGGGTTCTTCGACAAATGAATATCCACTCAAATTCGTGCAAATTGACTATAAACTCCATTAGCTGTAAAATTATCTAACCAAATTGGGGTTCCAACTCCCTGAATTATCTCAAAAACCAATTGAGGATGCCAATATTCCCAAGCAAGATCATAAAGTCTCACCCATATTTGAGCTTTTGTTGTTTTTTGAGTGTATGAATTATAATCTGGAGGCCACTTCGTCTTAATATCCCTAGCTTCAGTATACATATTCCAATTGTCCAAATCTGTAACATTTACTCTAAAGAGGAGAACTGGGATTGATAAAAACCTCTACGGAGTGAGATTCTTTTCCATTTTGTTGTCAAATTCCAAACAGTTTGCAACCTCGATTTCAATTGTAAAACTTTCCATGGTTGATCTCCCTTGGACAAGAAAATTTGACCAATCAAAGCAATTTGGCATTGTGCTGCACGTTCTTGATATATTTTTTCGGAAATTCTCATGGATGTGTATTCACGTTTTAGCACTGGTTTTTCTGATTTGGGCAAGTCAACAATCAACATTTACTTAGAGCTTAGAACAACATATGACGTCTTCATCAACAAATTGGGAATGGCTTTCACAAAGGACTCTGATGGATCACCTGTCAAAATTGCATCTGCAAAGTCCAGTTGAACTAATTTGGACTGACAGCCGCAATCTATGACCAATCTCAATTATCCATAAGTTTAACGATGAATGACCACTGGAGCAACAAGGGCGGCAGATCAATGCCTCTAATTTACTTGACGACGAGGACACTCGCAGATGACTGTTGATGTCGAGATCAAGATCACCGTAACGACGAGTGGAGAGATTAGCGGAGCAACAATGACGCTTGCAAATGACTTGTTGGTAGCCTAGCTGTGTCTAAGGACTGAAAAACCGACACTTCCACCAATATTTCCACAGAAGTTTGTGTGTTTTTGATGTACCAAAATGTGAATGGGGGTGCGTATCCTTTGCGTAGAATGTCGAAAAATTTTCGTAGAGATATCCGTAGATATCGATATTTTGATGGAAATATTGATTTCTGTAACAATTGTATTGTTACATGGAAAAATATATGGAAATTTCTGCAGAAATATTGGCAAAATATCTACGCTTCATATTTATTTTTTTAATTTACTTTGAGCTGTTATAAAATTAATGTCGTTTTATTCACTTTTTAATGTAGTCTTTTATAAATTTACTTTTCAATGTGTAAAATTTATATTTTTTATTTACTTAATATAGTTCTTAGTAGAGGTGATAAAACTAAAGGAGAACCAGAGATAGGGAAATTAGTATTATTTCTTATTTCTTGGCAACTTTACTTCTTAGTGATTGGGTTTAGTCGCATTTTGCTATGCACAGAGAGGGAGTGGCATGGCATGTTTAAAATTATATGAGAAACTATTCAAACTCTGTGCCTTGGTATCGATATTGTTCAAACCAAAAAGACATTGCAAATACCTTTGAAAATTCTAAAAGCTCTTTTTGGTATTGATTTTTTCTTATCTTGTATGAAACACTTGTTTTACATACTTAGTATTTTGTTTGAGAATTTTATCTAAATTATGTATTATTTGCACTTTTAAAGTTTCTTAAAGTTTTACTTAAAAATAAATTGTTTTAAGATAATTTTCCGTATTTAACGTCAATTTCCACTGATATCAATATTTCCGTAAATTTTATGTACCGTTATATTCATAAATATCGATATTTTCATCTTTGACTATAATTGCGCGACACGACGCGATGAATACTGATGATAGCCTGACGACCACGACTGAAGGCATGACGATGCACGGCGACACTTGGCAGCAGCTGACCTAACGAAGCGTGGCGACGGATAGTGACCTAACAAGGCTTGATGGAGGCACATACGACAGCCTGATAGGGCAACTCAGACGGCACTTGAACTCGGCTGGGGGAAAACCCTAGCAGAGAAAAGTTTCAGCTGGGCTGGCCCCAATCTATAATGCAATCTTGAAATGATACGAAGATCAAATCAGGCTGTGGTTAATTTTGTTGGTTCTATCATTCTGTTAAATCCATCTATGATATGTTCGATAATATACAAGTGGCTATGTAAAGGCAGATTGTGATGAACCTGTTGGGGCAACTGTTAGCAATAACAAAGTTATTTTACGGTTTGGAAAGTATGATTTACATGGTGGGTTCGTGAGGAGGGAAAGGGTATTTGGCAGATAAAAATTTAACGAGTGTATAAGTAGGGAACATATTTATTTCTATATGTGTATTTTCTTCACCAGTCCTACCTATTTGTGTTTCTTTTCCCTTTTTCTTTATCAGAAGGATAAGCTAGCATGACTAACAGTAGCTTTTTGCTCTTGGTTTGGTATACTTTTTCTTGATGGCAAAAATGTTTAAATTTTTGTCTTTTGCTTTTTGTTATTCGTCTTTTGTTTTTTGTTTTTTGTTTTTTTGTTTTTATTTTTATTTTTATTTTTTTCCCCTTCTTGGGTGTGGAAGGTGTCTTTTTATCTAGAACGTCCATGAAACACTTATCCATGTGATCGAAGTGCTGCGATTCTGGATTACCGCTTGGTGTATTTTTGCTTGATTATTTCTGTTGCTTGTAAAAGCTGTCTATGGATAACCTCTTCTGATATTTTAACAACTAAAAACTTGCAGGATCCTGTCATGCTTCAAGTTGAACCCTTTCGAATTTTTAAACCTATCGTTTGATGCATCTCCAGAAGAAGTGAAAAAGCAGTATCGAAAGGTATTTACCTCCTATGGTTGGAACTATAACTGCTAGTACGTTGATGATTTCTGTTTACAATTCTTCATTTATTGACAATTTGATCGAAACATTTGTAGCTATCGTTGCTGGTTCACCCTGACAAATGCAAGCATCCACAGTCTAAGGAGGCATTTGCAGGTGTATAGCTCTAAACTTATGCTATGGTGGTGGAAAAATGTCTTTTTCTTTCCCTTTTGTGCGGAGGTGGAGGTGGGGGTAATCTTGTTAGTTTGTCACTTTTATTCTTTGCTACCAATAGCATTATTATGGTGTTCTTGTTGTTTGGGTGCAAGTATATAGGTACATAAGAACTGGGATCAAAACATGAATAATTGATACCTGACATTGTTTTTAAATCCAAACAAGAATTAATTTATACATTTCTTGTTTTCTTTTTCTTTAGTGTGACATAATAAATAGACGTACAAGATGCATTGAACAAGTTATATACCAAGCATAACCAGAACAAACCAAGGAGAACATCTGATTTAAGCATTTCGCTTTTTGTGAAATTGGTTTATGAAGGAAGATTTGAGATCTGCATATTTGATGGAGAATGTGGAATTCATAATGTTGTTGTTTGGTTTGTCCTTTATATGTCAGTTTATGAAATGTGTGTGGATTGTCCAATAAACACTCTCTTTGGCTGACAGAAAGATACCATTTCAGTTGGCTGATGTATAATATAAAGGTTTGAAGCAATAATGGTTAATATTTAATGAAAAAGTCTTCGGCTAGGCATTTTCTAGGTTTGCAAAAGTTGAAAAGGCTTCAGATTATATTTTATTCTTTGCAAAAATATAAGGAACCCATGGTTAGGACTTAGGAAGGAATAGGTGGTGAAGATTGTAGAAGCTTTATTGTGCAAACGGGTATCTCAATTTCAGTTTTTTGCGATGCAGATCGTGTCTTGAGCATTAGAAGCAGTTCTGTTCAAAACGTGCTGTAATGTTTTTGTTGTTTATAATGTTATTTTTGCCGGTTTGCATTGTCTTTTTAGTGACTGACCTTCACGCTTAGATTCTCCTATTTCAGTGAAACTACTGTGGCTTTTAACATCAAGACAAGAAACATTCAATTCTTGATAAGAAAACTAAAGCATGTAGGCGATGGTGTTAGGAGGGGTCCTTTGTTCTATTTATCTATGGTGTATAAGGGCCTAGGCCGGGTATTGTCGTTTCTCTATTATAGGAGTTGACAGATGATGTAGGTGTGTTAAACTTGTCCCCTTGTGTTATTAATGCCCTTGTTCCTATTAGCTTTTATTCACATCCTGACAAACATTTCTTTTTGTGTTGTCGATGACTGTCTGAAAGTTTGATATTTGTTACTGTGGTTGTAGTCAGTTGATTGGACAGACGTTACTTTAAAGCATTGAATTAATTCAATGTTAAAAGAGATCTGTTTATCCATGTTGAAATGTTTAATTGGATACCAACCAAAGATTGTTTCTCACAGCACTGGCGAAAGCTCAACAGTTATTACTTGATGACCAGGAAAGAGATTATATTCTTAGTCAAGTCAATGCAGCAAAAGGTCAGTTTTAATGTTCATTTCTTTTTTCCATTGAAGAACTATTAAACGTGCAGATCAGCATATTTTTTGTTGACCAAGAAGATTAGGCATCTGTATTCGATGTATTAATTTTGTTACTACACCTATCCATGGCCATATCATGTATAAAAGACCTCAACTTTTATCTTCGTTTGGACTTCAGAAGAACTCAAAGCAAAGAGGAAGAAGCAGCTGAAGAAAGATACAGCTTCTAAAATCAAGTCATTAGTTGAAGAGGTATATGCAGTTTCTCTCGCATTTTTGTCATTTATATACGTGCATAGCTATTATTCCATCTTGTATGCCAAGTGGCAAACAAGTTTATCAAATGAATTTTAGATAGTTAAATTCAGAGTTTTGTACAAAGTTATTTATGGTTTAGGCTTAAACGGACTTCAACGTTATAAACTACTTTGTCATCTTTGAATTGATTTCTATACCCTACATCTAGGAGTACAAATGTAGCCCATATATCATCTTTTCTCGATGGTGTTTAGTCTATTGTTGATTTATTATCAATCCACGCATTGAAGCATTTACTCTTGTTCTAGGAGTTCCATGGGGCAGCAATATAGGGATTTACTAATCGCATTGTGAGGAGAAAAAAATGTGGCTACACATGAATGCATTATGCATGTGGGGGGATAGCGGCATAAAGCATTCATTCAGTCATATTGACTTCATTGCCCTTTTGTTGATATTACTTATAGTTCCTTTTGGTTTTCTTTTTTTTTTTTTTTTTGGCCTGCTTTATTGATTGACTTGTTATCATATTCAGCATGGGTTTCACATTTTTTACTCTCACCGTTTCTTTTCTGTCAACTTTTTTCTCCTTTGGAAGAGTGACAATCCTGTTGAAGAAGCATGTATTTTATATATGTATATATATAGATATGTTGTGGTGTGTTTCCGTTTTTCAATCCCAAGTTTGGTAATAAACCCATGGATTTATCATTTTATCTATTTATTTTTATTTTGACTTAATACAGGGGAAGTACGAGCAACAATATGAACAGTCAAAGGAGTTCAAGCAAGAACTGAAGTTAAAGGTTAGAGAAATATTAACGGAACAAGAATGGCGGAGGAGAAAAATGCAAATGAGGGTATGCTGAACTCTCATCTATGTTCATTGCTTTAGCTATCGTTTAAGAATTCATGTTTTCTTCACCTTGGGGTCTTTTATTGGCATGTAGATATCAGAAGAGGAAGGTAGATTGAAAAAGGATGAAGAAGAAACCAAGGAGATGTGGAAAAGAAAGCGTGAGCATGAAGAACAGTGGGAAGGAACAAGAGAACAAAGGGTTTGTTTCTAGATCTCCCAATTAAACGTCATCTATATTTTAGCATAGTGTATTTCTTAGAAATTTAGGAGAAAAATGAAATTGTATTATTTATTATTCAAACTTACACTGAGTATATATATACAAAGTCTATAACCGAAAAAAAGGAAAAAACTAATGATTCCTAGAATCAAGGAACCTATCCCATAATCTGTGGGACATCTAGAATCAAGGAACCTATCCCATAATCTTTGGGATATCAAAAAACAGACTCTATTAAAATCTATACTTTCCTAAAAACATAAAAATCCAGCTGTTATACATTTTGACACTCCCCCTCAAGCTGGGACTAGATGTCTTCCATTCCCAGCTTGGAAATACTATTGTGAAAATTCGAACTGTGTAATCCCTTCGTTAAGACATCTGCTAGCTGGTTTCCAGATGGTACGTATGACATGCATATAATTCCTTCCTCCAATTTCTCTTTGATGAAATGCCTGTCAATTTCAATGTGTTTAGTCCTATCATGTTGAATAGGATTATGAGCTATATTAATGGCTGACTTGTTGTCACAATAAAGCCTCATAGGGCCTTCCATCTTGATTCTCAAGTTGTCTAGGATAATTTTCAACCACAACAATTCACACACGCCTTGAGCAAGTGTTCGAAATTCTGATTCAGCTGATGATCTTGCTACAACGTTCTGTTTCTTGCTCCTCCAAATTACCAAAGTGCCTCCTAGAAAAGTACAATAACCTGTAGTTGATCTTCGGTCTACCATTGATCCTGCATAGTCTGCATTAGTGTAGGCTTCTAGGGAGAGATGGCCATTCCTCTTAAACAAGATCCCTTTCCCTAGACTTCCTTTCAAATAGTGTAGAACTCTACAAGCAGCTTGAAGATGTGACTCCCTTGGATCAATTGACTGATGACACTTACAGAGTAGGCTATATCTGGCCGAGTGTGAGCTAAATAGATAAGTCTCCCTACAAGTCTCTGGTACATCTGCTTGTCAACCTTAGGTTCTTCCTTTGCATCACCAAGCTTCTGATTAGTATCCATAGGAGTAGCAATTGGTTTACACCCAATCTTACCTGTCTCCTTCAATAAGTCAACCACATACTTCTGTTGTGATATAAGAATCCCCTGTTTAGAATATGCCACTTCAATTCCAAGGAAATACTTCAGCTTCCCGAGTTCCTTTATCTCGAATTCCCTGATCAGCTGCTGCTTCAATTCTTCCTTTTCTTTCTCATCATTTCCAGTTATAATGATGTCATCCACATATACCAGAAGAGCAGTAACTCTCCCTACTGCCGAGTGTTTCATGAACAAGGTGTGGTCACCTTGACTCTAGCTGTATCCTGACTTTTTCATAGCCTTTGAGAATTTGTCAAACCACGCCCTAGGAGATTGTTTCAGCCCATATAGGGCCTCTTTTAGCCTGCAAACTTTGTTACCCAAGTTGTCTCCAAAGCCTGGGGGAATGTTCATGTATATTTCTTCATCCAAATCACCATGAAGGAATGCATTTTTCACGTCATATTGTAGAATCTGCCAGTCAAAATGAGCTGCCAATGCCAGTAAAATTCGCAGTGTTCATTTTAGCTACTGGAGCGAAAGTCTCTTAATAATCTACTTCGTAGGTCTGAGTGTACCTTTTAGCCACTAACCTCGCTTTATACCTTTCAAGTGAACCATCGGCCTTGTATTTTACTGTGAAGATCCATTTGCAGTCAACTATATTCTTCCCTTTTGGTTTCGTAACAATCTCCCAAGTCTGGTTCTTTTCTAATGCTTCCATTTCTTCCCTCATAGCATTCCTCTATTCCTTCCTTGTCAATGCCTCAGAGACCGTATTAGGAATAGAAATGGTATGAAGACTCATAATGAAATTTTTGTGGGCTGATGACAAGTGGTTCAGAGATACATAATGAGACAGTGGATATAAGGGTCTTTTGGTACATTCTCTTATACCTTTCCTGATGGCTATAGGTAGATGGGAGTCATCTGTAGTAGGCTCGGCTGGTTGTGAATGCAATTGTGATGGTTTGGATCTTATCATGGATTCATTCCCAGCTTTCGGATTGGATTCTTGAACTTGCTTCAGATCTAGAACAGTGGTTGCTCGTCGAGAGTACACCTTTAAATGCGTTGGAAACTCATGAATAACACGAACTGACTCTGAAGGGGGCACGGTTTTAGGAAGAGTGGGAACAAAATTGGAAATTTCTGGAGCTGAAATAGGTTCTGGATTGCTTTTTGATGCAGACACAGGACTGGGATTTTCTTGGATAGACACGGATGTAGGGACCGGACTGGGATTCTCTTGGACAGACACTGTTGCAGAAGAAGGAATTGATTCGGGAGCTGTTTTCCTGAGAGTAAGAGGCTCAAAAACTACTGACTCACTAGAACTATCTTCCATCAAAGATATCTCCCCCTGAAGATAGGACTGGGAAAAATATGGCTTGTTCTCATTGAATGTTACATCAGCCGAGATATAGGTCTTACGGGAGTGGGGATTGTAACATTTATAACCTTTCTTAGTGGATGAGTAGCCAATAAAAACACACTTAATGGCACGGGGATCTAACTTTCCTCTGTGGTGTTTATGAACATGAACGAATGCAGTACATCCAAATACCCCAGGAGTGAGGCCGTTTGAGATTCTAAAGTTAGGGTAAAAGGATTGAAGGATTTCCATGGGAGTTTTATTATCTAACACTCGTGAGGGAAGTCTATTTATTAAATGTGTAGCTGTAAGTACTGCTTCTCCCCAGTAATTTTTTGGAACATGCCCTTTGAAAGAGTAAAGCTCGGGTGACACTCAATAAATGGCCATTTTTCCTCTCGGCTATCCCATTTTGTTGAGGTGTATTGACACGCGATGAGTCATGGATAATCCCTTGTTTTTGAAAGTAAGGTGTCAAGACTTGATTGAAATATTCTCTAGCATTGTCTGATATGAATGTTTTAATTTTAACCCCAAATTGATTTTGAACCATAGAATGAAAAATAGGGATAACAGTACTAACATCAGATTTGTTTTTGAGTAAGAATATCCATGTGACTCGTGTATAATCATCAATCAAGGAAACAAACCAACGAACTCCAGAAATATTAGGAATAGTAGAGGGACCCTATATATCACTATGAATTAATTGAAAAGGATGAGAACGTCTTTTATTACTGATAGGAAACTGTACACGTTTATGTTTTCCTAACTCACAAATGTCACAATGGAGACTTGAAGCATCAACATCCTTGAACAAATGGGGAAACATAAACTGTAAGACTCGAAACGATGGGTGGCCGAAACGTGAATGATAAAGCCATATGGCATCTTTATTTGGAGTACTAAGAAATGATATGGACAAATTATTCATGTTTTTTCGAGGGCACTCAAGGTGGTAGAGACCGTTCCTTGCCTTAGCAAGTCCAATCCTCCTCTTCGATCCCTGGTCCTAAAAAACACAACAAGAGGGAGAAAAAACAGCACAATAATTAAGGTCGTGAGTGAGCTTCTGGATAGACACTAGATTTGCCAATAGTTTTGGTACATGAAGGACGTTTCTTAAAATTAGGGAGTATGAGATGAGTATGTCTCCTATTCCTACAACAGTTGCTAGGGAACCATTGGCGACAACAATCTTCCTACTACTAGGACATGGGGTATAAGTATGGAAAAAATGTGAAGAGTGGGTCATGTGGTTTGTGGCACCAGAATCAACTATCCACATGCTATAATACTGGTTTGAGGCATTCAAATAGAGGGATAGTGAAGAATTACTAGAGATAGCTAATGAACCAGTTCCTGTGGATGTCTCTAGTGATCCTAACAGATTTCGTAAGCATTCAATCTCCTCTGGGCTAAAGTTACGTTTGTCCGAGCCTTCATCAAGTTTAGTCTGCTTAGTCACATGAGCTTGTGGTCTCTGCTGCCCATTGGTGGACCATTCTCAGCTAGGTGGCTTCCCATTAAGTTTCCAGCACTTCTTCTTTGTATGCCTCGGTTTTTTGCAATAGGTGCACCATAGGTTATCTTTATTTTCTCTCCACTGGTTGTCTCTTCCCATCTTCTTTGGCTGCTCTCCTTTATTTTTCTCCTGATAATTAGTCTTGGTGACTAATGCAAATGCTTCCACGGTTTGAGATTCAAGCATAACACTCCTTTGGCTTTCCTCAGCTCCAACCATGGATATGGTCTCCTCCAAAGAGGGTGTTTCTTCCTTACCAAGAATTTGCACTCAAACCTAATCAAATTCAGGATTTAAACTAGCGAAAAAATCATACACCATGTCTTTTTCAATGAAGGCTTTCAAAATAGCAGCATCATGAGTACACTTCATGTCAAACACGCGGTAGTGATTGAGTTCCTGCCATATGTTTTGCAGGGTATTTGCATATTCAGTTACAGATTTTTCCCCTTGTTTTGTTGCCCCAGTCTTTATCTTGATCTCATATATTTGTGCTGCATCACGAGCCTTAGAGTAAGTACGCCAAATGAAATCCCAGATTTCCTTCGTTGTAGCCAAAAACATGTATGTGTCACTGATAGCCGGATCCATTGAATCCCAAAGCCAAGACATGATCATAGAGTCTTCTTCATCCCAAACTCTGAAGATGGGATCTTTTTTTGCTGGTCTAGGTTCAATCAAGTGGCCAAGATGCCCTCTGCCTTTCAAGTAGGTCCTGATAAATTTGGACCACTTTAGGTAATTTTTTCCATTGAGTCTATATGATGCTCTAATGTTCTATAGGTCACCAGTCTTTTGGATTAAGTTAGACTCATCGGAAGGGGTGAGATTACTAGTGATGGTAGTTTCGGATGTGGCCATAACAAATACCAAAGAGAAGAAAAGGAAAAATAATGAAGCTGAGGGCAGCAATGAAGGCTATGGGTTGCAAGCAGCAATCAAGGCTGCAGGCAAAAATCAGGTCCCTAAGGAAGAACTCTATAGCTTGGCTACCATCTTAGAAATTTAGGAGAAAAATGAAATTGTATTTCTTATTATTCAAACTTACACTGAGTATATATATATATACAAAGTCTATAACCGAAAAAAAGGAAAAACTAATGATTCCTAGAATCAAGGAACCTATTCCATAATCTTTGGGACATCTAGAATCAAGGAACCTATCCCATAATCTTTGGGATATAAAAAAAACAGACTCTCCTAAATCTATACTTTCCTAAAACATAAAAATACAGCTGTTATACATTTTGACAAGCTGAACTTTATAAATAGGAGCACCAACTCCACCTAAAAAGTACAAGCATTCTTCTCTGCCTCTCCCCTTGCTCTTCCTATTCAAAACACTGACTTGAGTGTCAGAGCTCCCTTGGCAGAAACCTCACTGACCTCCCCTTAGTCCTAGGCCTTCTCTTCTCTTGTAAATTGTTTAGTCTTGAAAGTTGCAATCTAAAATATCCTCAAGTATAAGATTGTCTCAAGTAATAAAACTCGATAAATTTGAGGTCAAACCCACAAGGAAAGCTATTGCTAAGGTCCATTATATTTGTTACATTAATTATTTGTTTATTTTTAAGTTGAAAATTTGAGGATTAAAGTTAATTATTTACAAGATATTTATAATATTCACACATTTTTATAGCATTTTTTTATTTTCAAAATTTCATAATTTTAGAATTTTAATAACAAGAAATATGGCTTAAATTAAAATGGAACTGTAACAATATGAGTGATTAATTCAGAATAACTTTCACCTAAATAACAACACTAATAACAACTAATTTTTAAAGAGTTTTAATAGTAATTATAACAACGCTAAGTTTCAAAGGTTTTGTTTTGACAATTAAATTAAAAAAATTTATTTTTCTATTCATTTATTAATTAGTTTAAGAATACATTATATCATCCTATGTTGACAATAGATCAAACACTATCTAGTATTTTACTGTGTCATTTTATGCCTATAATATAGCAAAAACTCAACTTAATAAATAAACATAATTTTAGCGTTACTTAACCAAAATAACAGACAAAATAATAAGTTAAGCATTTACCAAGCCATTCTCTATTTACAACTAATCAAGGTCCTCTTGAGCATTATCTATGCTAGTTTGTGTCGTCAAAAAATCAAAACCAAAATTTTGGTAGAGATCTTGCTTAAAAAAAAATTAAAATCCTAAGTTTTATAAGAAAATAATTTGGCATTATAACTGCTTAAGAAAAACTAAAAATATATAAGGTCATTTTGTTAGAATTTTCCCTTCTATCCTTAACTAAAAAGAGAAATAAAAAGACATATTTAAAATAAAAATACTAGAAATATTATTGAGCATAATTTTTTACAACATAAATTGGGAATTATTTTACAAAAACTAAACATGAAAGACTAAAACTTAAAACCAAACTGCTCGAGGAAATAGTATTTTTACACTAAAAAGGGGTGAAGAACTAGAGCTTTTCCCTATTTATAGCAAATTCAAATTCACTATTTACAATTTTTTTAATAATTTTTGCTTCTTTGTTTTTTTTTTT
>CAMOHE010054269.1:0-49320 GCA_946598075.1 Artocarpus hirsutus | reverse complement strand
ACGTAATAATTATTATTACGTTATTATCGTGTTTAAGAAATTTATGTATTTTGTTAAGTTACGAAATTAAGTTTTCGAGAAATGATTATTACATCTTTTAAAGTTGTATGTTGAGAATTCATTTTCTTTAAGAAATCATTGTTACTAAGTTTGAGAAATAATCATTATTTCCTATAAGGTTTCATGTTAACGATTCCACAACAAGAATCCATTCTAAGGAAAAAAAATTATTTTGAAATTTTGTACTTTATTATTAAGTATGTTTAAGTTCACGACCATGTTTAAGTCAAGTGATGGCCACGTAAGTGAGGGTCGTCACATTAATATACAGAAGTTAGCAGGAATCCATGAAGAGAAGAATGTTTTAGAAGAGTCTAAACCAACTAGTCTTCTTTGCTATTCTCTATCCATGATCGAAGTGCAAGTGGTCACACATCGTATAGCTTTTTATTCAGTGACTCACCTTCCAAGCACTTGAGAAAACTTAGAGCTAAGATTTTTTATGTTGAACAATAGCTCTTAGGGAGTGTCAAAGTTTCTCTCACTAGAGTACTCACTCTATGCTTCTCAAACGATCTGAATAACAAAGAAAACTCTCACCCCCTTTTATAGTGTCGGTTCTAGGGTTAAACCATATTAGATTATGCTTTAAAATTTGAGTCTAGATCAGTTTCAAAGTAAAAAACGTGAAATGCATTTACTGATTTACCTGCCATAGTCGATCGCACCCAGTGTATCGCAATCGATCATGCCATCGTACACTTCAATTCTAATTTGAAGTCCGACCTCACAAGCTTATCTGATCAATCCAATCGTAACCAATTGGATAAATCCTATCTTATTTGACCTGGGTATCTTTTATAGAGCCTTAATTTTAATTCAAATAACCCAATAGAAAAGTTATATGATTAATGTAGTCATATGTAGATATACTCATACAAATAAAATACTATCCAAATAATTCAACATGTTTATCTTGAATTAATTCACAAAATTAATCCAACCGATAAACTAACATGAATTATGAAATACAATTAACTTGAATTTTAGCTAATCTAATAATTTAACGTAAGTCACTAATATGTAGAAAAAACACGACGTATCATTATAGGATTTATTATGAGCTAGCAAAGAGGACCCGATAGACATATATAGATCAAGGTCCTATAATTATAAAATATAATATCTTAGATACATATTTTATAATTAATAACTCTAACGCTACTCCCACTACTATAGATTGGAATTCCACGACAGTTTAAAACTATCGTAGAAAAATTTCATGACAATTAAAAAACCGTCGTGAAAACTTCAATTATGGTACAAAATATGACGATTTTTTACCATCATGAAACCTCAAAATAGGCACCAAAATGGGGGTGTGGGAGGAACTCTTTCACAACAGTTTTCTTCAAAAATCGTGGTGAAAGAGGACAGTTTCCATGACAGTTTTGTTAAAAATCGTCGTGGAAACTTCAAATTCTACTACGGCTTTTTAGAAAACTGTCGTGGAATAATGGTCCACGAACAACACTTCCACGATGGTTTTTTGCTAAAACCATCATAGAAAATTGGTATTGCACAAAAAAAAAAATTGCCAAAATTTGTGATTTTCAAAAAATCGTCGTGGATAATTGGTATTGTACAAAAAAAATTGCCAAAATTTGCGATTTTCCATAGGATGGCCAGTTCCGTGTATTATCCATTATAATAAGGCCCTGATTGCATACTAAAATTGATGTATATTGAAATTGCAAGGTATTTACAAGATCATTTATATTTGAGCTATTTTGAACAATCGTTATCTACAATCTCTATCTAAACATCAAATACCTATTTACAAATTGTACCCACTCTAATCTAACTTCATTTATATCCGTATGTATATAAAATCTTTTCTTCCTAGGGCTTGTATATCACTATTAATTATATCTCGCATGAAACATAGAGTTAAAAAACCACCTTCTACGTTTCCTTATTGTCTTAGATACTTACGCCTAGAATATAGTGTTCTGTTTGGTCGGTTTATGACACCACTTCCCGCTTGAAGCTTCCAATCTTAAGCACCCTAATAATGTGTCCTGATTAAATGAATTAATAAACAATACAATTATGTAAAACTCAAAATAGTTAATTTTATAAGAGAACATTAAGACTTATAATCTCGTAACTGATACGAAATCATCAAGTGGTGGGTGTCCTAGGAGATCAAACTAATATATTTGGCCCTCCCAATTGGAAATAAGTGCGAACATCCAATGTTCTCTAACATTGTATGGCACAAAGAATAATTTTTCCCTTGATGCTTGAGCTAATAGGTGAAGGAGTGACGTGGTGCGCTCTCTGCAATCACTCTGTAGGTCTCTTGCAACACTGAAAATAATCGCCAGAGATATGAAGCCAAAATTGTGTGCCTTGCCTTGAAATTCACAATGTTCTGTCAAAAAACTATAATAAAAAACAATACAGCCAATTATTTGAAAGTAACTCACAACTCTGCCTATATTTTAAAATTTACAAATTAAGGAAAGAGTTATTACCTGAGGTATACCATGATATAGTTCGCCTCGATTTGATCAAAGTATCAAGCACTGAATCGCCAACCCATTGCGCATGAAAGAATGTGCATATAAAACCAACTGTATAAATTCTGGAGGTACTGAAGCGAAGTTAAATGCAGATAGTAGCTCATTCGCAATGAGTTGTTCTTGTTCTTATTCTACCTTAGGTTGTAATTGTCATGCTTTTGTAGAGCTTTTCTTTTTTTGATGTTTCTTCCCGCTTAGATCTTGTGAAACGTGGCTAGGCACTTAACTCATCTTCGTCATTGCGATGACTTCAACTAACCTTTTCGGCCATGCTACGAAGCTTCTGGCAACTTTGCCCACAGTTGTTTGCTTCAAATGTTGAAACAAGCAATTCAGTTGTTCTAACTCTGATATTAGTGATACTAACGCACATTTTTTCTTCCCGTAATGGTCTTCCATGGACTGTATCAATTAGAAGACTCTCCATCCATGCCTTCCCAAGTGCAACAAGTGCACACCCACCAGTAATTCTATCCTCAATAAAGAGCCTGCATTCTTGACCTTGTTTGGGCTCTTGACAATGAGATGACCATTAGACTTCTAGAGCTTATGGAGCTTCTGCTACATTCTTGGGAGGGTTACAACTAGCCTTGAAGCTATTACATTATGAGATGCTATCGTTTGTCGACTTGGTAAGTCCTTGGAAAATGAGCTCGGTAACAAGACTTCATAGTTTTGAAATTTCCATCTACATCTTTGACATTTGGGAATTCAATTTCAAACCTGATTGGAGGTCGAGCATTAAGACTGCTTCACATTCTTCGATTGACCGCGAGCACGTCCTGAATGTTTCGATTTCCCTAGTGCCCTCATTAATCTGTCATCATTACCAACGAATTGAAAGCTCCCTTGACTTTGTTGCATCATGTACTCATCCTTAAAACAATAGCAAAACCATGTTATTTTTAAGATCCTTCAACAAGTATTAAATTACAAATTAATAGTTTGTGTTCAATAAACTTACAATCAAGTTCCCAATTTCTGCTATTTTTGGATTTTTAAATTGCCCATCGGGAGCTTGACGTGATTTTAGTGACAACTCCTCCCGTGTTGGTATCATGTCTGTCTTAGCTAACTATATTACGCCATGTTAGTAACATATTAATGATAGAATAATTGATATATGTAATATGAGTAAGATATTAATGTACCAATGATTGATAGAGCTCTCTATATCCAACTTAGCCAACCTTATCTTTACGCAGACTATCCACTTCAGTGCTGCTATTAATTATTTATCTATTTATTGTTAAAGAAGGAATGGATTCCATCTTGAAATAGTAACATTCTTGACTACTTACTTTATTATGGCTTCAAAATACAAGGAATCGAAGTAGATGCTCAAATCCGTACAAAGTAAATCAAAAGGCATAATTTCATAAATAGAAGTATGCTAATAATTGAGAATTAAGATCATCTTATACATAATCATCGGTCGATGTGATTAGAACTTGCTATATTTAATGAAAATTATTATTTTTATCACATCATGTCCTGGTCCTACAAAATCTCATTACGTACATTCAATGACTTGCTACATTAATGGTTTGGATAAGGCCATTCTATTCTCAATGGAAATAACTTGCAGTAGTAATATTCAATTAAAGATTTCATACTTTAATTGAATATTTAATTATAATAATTAATTATATATTATTGATTATTTTAGCTATCATCCTTAAATATTATCCTCTTATATATGATACTTATGTATAATATTTAAGGTCACATAAATAATTAATGAAAATTTCTTGATATTCATAAAGTATTTAAAATATATGCACATAAATATAATGAAAATTTCACTTTATTTATGTAAAAATATGTCCTTTATAAAACAGCATATGCTTCAAAGGCATCTATGATAACATTAGTACATCAAAAGACTAACATATAGGTATGAGTATGTCATTCACTATAAGATTGTAGAACATAAGTTTTCTATGTAAAAGGGGCTTTTTGTGTAAAATAACTAGTTTTATAATGAACCTATTCAATTTATTCTCAATACATAAGTATCTTTGTACTTGTAGTCACCATTAAAACAATCTGGATAAGACTGTCCTCCAATGAGGTAATAGAGAAAACTACAATCTTGTTAGAAATTAAAGTGCATAGTTTTGATTTCTCCGGTTGATGAACTTTATATTTATAATGTCTTTTAATTATATCCTTTGTGTATAAACACTTTATACACATAATTAAAGACATTGACTAGTATTTGATTCTTATAATGCTTTGACCAAACTATAATAACACGAAGAAATTATTAGGTGAATTATAAGTAAATGCTCAAACTTCTTTTAGACTAAAGTCAAATAGTCATAATAAAAATTTACACATATTGCTTTAAAAGCATTCAATTGCAACAATCTCTCAATATATTAGCATATTAAATTTTAATGAAGTGAAAAGAAAAGTTTTTAGAAAGTTTTAAAGGTGCAAATTTTGTATTTCAAAAAGTCAATTGGGCAGCTACGCATATTGGACTCTTCACAACTCCCTAATAAATTATGCATGCACTACGAGGAAAAAAATAAAATATGATATGGACTGCAATGAACCCAAAATATAATAATAAACAGTATTTTTATGGGTGTCATGTTGGGTACTATAATTCATTATAACATTTGATAGAAATTAGACTTTGTTTGTGGGTCCCATGTTATATGACCTATTTCTTTTACAGTGCAGTATTGGGCATAACATGTGCCCTTGCTTTTTTTCTTATGGTGCTCTGCTTATCATTTGTCTTTCTTTGGTAGCAACTGTAGCTCGATGTGTTAAGATTTATCCACCAATGTCATCGGCAACATTTGTTTTTTGACCACTCAACTATCAACATAAGAGAAAACGTTTAGAAATCTCCATAAGTTCGCCATCCATACTCGTGAGGAAACCACCGAAACCCATGATGGTTCGCAGCGACGAAGTCAGAAATTTTGGTCAAGGGTGACTAATAACTACAACAAATATTCAACTAAAATAAATATATATCAAAACTATAATTGGTCCTAATAGGTTTTTCTATTGGAAAAATAGTACGCAGTAGAATTTTAAAAATTTTATACTAGATTATTTTCTAAAACATAAGTTTGACACGTTATATGCATAAATTAACCAAATCTTACTAACCTCATAAATGCAAAAAAGCTCCCACAATCTTTGAAGAGTATAATGTTCTAGAAAAGTTTCAACTAACTAGTCTTCTTTGCTATTCTTTATCCACGATCAGTGTGTGTGTGCATACTCATATAGCTATTCCACAGGTGACTCTCTTTCTAACCAATTGAGAAAAACCCAAAGCTAGTGTTCGTGATTTGTGAACAACAGATTTCCGATGAGTCATAGATGCTCACTAGTAGAGTCTCACTCTAGATTTCTCAACTTATCTGTATAACAATGAGTCTTACTCCCCTTTTTTATAGAGTTTAAGCCAATGAGTCAGTCATTATTAGATAAGGCCTCAAAAACTCGAATCAGAATCAAATCAGGATCATTATCTATTAAAATCTACGTGAAAACACATGATCTATTTATCGCTCGGTCGGTAGGCTGAACTGGCAGATCGGCCTGCCAACTTGTTCCATCGATAGGCCGATCTTAAAGATTGACCTTCCGAACTCACGATAAATGATCCCTACGAATCTTTATTTTTCACCCGAGATTCTTGAAATAGAGCCTCAATTTTAATTCAAATAACCGAATAGAGAAGTTATCTAATTAAAACAGTCATATCTAGATAATCTCTAGGAAACTAAATAGTTTTGATAATTTAACAAGTTTATCTTAAATTAATTTATTCAAAATTAATCTAACCGGTAAACATAATGAATTATCTGATCCCGATAATTCAACAAGGTTAACTTAAATTAATTTTCACAAAATTAATTCAATCGATAAACAAATATGAATTATCTAATTCTATCAAATTTCAGCTAATTTAATAATTTGACATAAGTCATCAATTATTGAAAAAGCACGCCGTATCGTTACAGGATTTTTATAAGCTAGCAAAGAGATCTAATGGACCTATATAGTTCAAACTCTCGATAATTATGAAACCCAATATCCTAGATATACATTTTATAATTATCAACTCTAACGCTACTCCACTAAAAGCTTGAAGCTATACTCTCGAACTATATAGAATTACGAAGCCCGTATAGCTAAGTCTCCATGACATATCATAATATATCGTATCCCCATAATTGGCTTAAGGACAAGTTCTTTCTTACCTTCCTGATTATTTTTATCTTACGTTCCATTATCTCACCATAAAAAAACTTATCATCTAAAGACGATATACCATCCAGTTACACCTATGTATCCAAATGGTTGAGCGCTCTAGTTTTTCAATTACAGGATAACGCATATAAGAGGATATCACTACTCTTAAAGAGGAGCTATAGATTCCAAAAGAGGAGCTATGGATTCCATATCTATAAATAACAAGTCTATGCTATCAAGAGTCATGCCTCCAATGTACCAGCATGCATACCACCATAAAAATGTGGATGTCGTCTTTTGGTACATCAAAAGACACAAGTCAAGACAACAGGCATATTATTCATCTCAAGATTAAGATACAACACATGTGATTCTCTAAAGTGAATTGATTTGCCAAGACTAAATTATTAATCCAAATCAATTCACTTTATATCCCGATCTATCACATCGTCACCTATGATAATGTGCCAATATTTCTATTTACAGAGTTCTCCTCTGATGTTCAAGACAAACCATCTCCCGTTAGGGATATAGATAACATAACAATCTTTACATGAATAAAGTGCCCAACTTTATTCCCTCGATTACGGATCTTATGATTTAGACCATCACCTTAAAAATTGTGTCTTCCAAATAATCTATCCATCATATGCCTAATTCTTAAAGGTTTAGTCCAACAGTCTCAGACTTTTGTTTGCTTAACATACCTTCAACAAATACGAATGTAAAGAGGACAAGATTTGGTATATAAATAATAAATAAATTCTTTATTGATAAAAATGTCTCTAAAAATATATTATATTTTTACTCCTTAGAGCATACATGTCCAACATTTTCTACCCTAAAATATTGCATAATAACTTTATCATTAGAGCAATTGAATTTTTTTTTCTTAATGTACATAAATAAACTGTCATACATTGAATGAATTTTCATTTAAACATTAGAGAACAAATTCTATCTTTTCTGTAATAAGTAAAGCAAATCAAATAGAATGTTAGACGAAAACAAAAGAAAAAATTAAAAAATATATATATAATCCAAAGAAAAAAAAGGTTATGTACACTGGGGTGAAAAAAATCAAGAAAAAAGAAAATTAGGGACAAAAAAACCAACAGACTCACTTTAAAATACAATCCAAACTCTTTTTGAAGGGGAAAAATCTTGTGAAATCCTTAGAAATATAAGTTTGGTTTTGATTCAAAGTAATATTTTTCAATTTTGAGGGGAAAATAAATAAGATAATTAACTTTTTAGGAGGCTTTACATAAATTTAATACAAATACATATATATATATATATATATATAATAATTATAAACAAACAAAAGTTGAGGAGGGCCCAGGCCTTCAGTGACTTTGTCACTTATAGTAACTTTACAGTAAAGACCCTGAAAACATAAATGTAACAGTTATTTTAAAAAATTTGAAATAAATTAATATTTTGTGCATTTATGCGTATTAATATAATAAAATGGAAGGAGAATAATAAAATGGTGGTCTCCTTATAATGTTATACTCAAACACTTTTGCATACATGTTTAGTTTAGAGATAATAAAAAATTGCAATTAATGGGGCTCTTCACTGGTTCCTTGTTTTTACACTTTGCACCTTTGTCTTTTCTCTTCATCTTATTGTGCCCATTACCCAATGATAAAAGAGGCAAGAATTGAGTACGATTTTATAATTCTTTATATACAAATGATGAGATTTCCTCTTTAATTTACCACACCCTTATCAATTAGGCTAGCACTAATTGACAAATAAATTAAAATTTAAAGGTACAAATATGAACATTTCAAAATATATGATATTAGTTTTTCATATTTTTCAAATATTAGGCATTAAAATAAAAAAAAAAAAAGAAAACTAAAATCTGTAATCTCTCTTATTGATTGGTTGGTAATTGGTATAGCAACATATTGCTCTCATATAACTTCATTGTATTTTTGGAAAGTATAATATAAATTAAAAAAAAAACTAAAATCTGTAATCTCTCTTAATGATTGGTTGGTAATTGGTATAGCAACATATTGCTCTCATATTACTTCATTGTATTTTTGGAAAGTATAATATAAGGCCACAACAGGTCTCATATTCGTGGGCCTAAATGCTGAAGGAAGCGTGTGGGTTTAGGGGGTGTGGGACTTTTTGTCTCTAGATTTCTTCTGGATGGAATTGGGAAGCGTATCATTGCGATATTGGTAGAGGCGTTGATAGGCCGTTTGGGCAGCTTTTTTCCTCCAAACTACAGACTAAATTAAAAATAAATTTTATTTTTGAGTGGTGAGTAGTTTGATATTATTATAAAAACTGAATCAAACCAAATCACTCCTAAATAGTTTAGATGGTTTGGTTTGAATGGTTTGAGTTTGAGATTAAAAAAGTTTTTAATTTTTAACAAAAATGATAAAATGTCTTAAAGTTCACTATTTATAGTTTTAATACAAACTAAGAACCAAGTTAAAAAATCACAACAACGTAAATCAAAGTTCACTAAAAGCCAAACTAAAAAGAAAAAAATACAACTAAATAACATAAAAAAATACAATTAAATTTTAAACTTGAATTAATGCTTTTCACTTTTGTCAATAACCTCTCCTCTTAATAACACCATGATGTTTTAATTCAATTAAAGCAAAGTATAATTATAGAATGTGTAGAACTTTTTTTAATGACCAATGAAAAAACTTATATAAAAATAATAAAACTTATCTAATATAAAAAGTAAGGAAATTCTATAATAAGACCTACTAAAATCTCTTATCAACAAGGCTCTTTTTTTGTCCATTAGATTTGGATCCGATGGTGAAAAACAAATAAGCTCACCAAAAGTTCAATAAGTTCAAGCACACCAAATTTTTCTTAGGAAAAAAAACCTAAAATAGAAAAATAAAAAAAAGAGTCTAAACTAAAAAACAAAAAAAAAACAAAAACAAAAACAAAAACAAAAACAAAAAACAAAAACTTAAGAAAGAAAAGAAAACACCATGGCTGCTGGTGACTACCGGTGAGTTGATCCAAAGGCAAACTCCCATATTCTCCTCTACCATCACCGAAGGGGTCATCGGCCACTGTTGAAATCATGACCACCATGGACGTTGTTGTTATTGGTTGCAACGCCTGCCGTCGATCAGCTCGTCCACCGCGGCAAGCTAATCAACGACAAGAGGCATACAACATATCGAAGCCCAACCTTTTCTAGCTATCTTTGACTGTGATCGCAACAACAATCATCGTGACTACCTCACCGCCGTCGCCTGCAAACCTCCTTTCTCCTAGATCGCTGTCACCCATGACCCCCCTCTCCCTTAGATTGCCATTGCACTTCACTTTGATTCTGTCACTAGTGGTCATGAACCACGCAAGAGGTAGATCTCATCCCACCTGACATATCTTCACACTACAAAAAAAACTACATTTAACGATATATTATTTGCGACATGTAGTTTTTGAATGTCGTTGAAAAATACATACAACGACATCTCCAACAAAGATGTCATTAACGACATTTGAAACAATAATTAACGACATCTATATAGATGTCGTATTAAAGATCTTTTTGTAACGACAATAGTTTAGTGTCGTTAAATAATTTAACGACACTAAACTGTTGTCTTTAAAAGGAGACATTTAATACGGCATTTATATAGATGTCGTTAATTATTGTTTCAAATGTTATTAACGACATATTTATTGGGGATGTCGTTGTATGTACTTTTCAACGACATTTAAAAACTACATGTCGTAAATAATATGTCCTTAAATGTAGTTTTTCTTGTAGTGTCACCAACGGCCACCAATGGAGGTCATGACCCACACCCCTCGCAATGATTTCAATCGCGAGCAACATCAACGAGGCCAGATCTCATCGAGGGAACTGCGCCTCGTAGAGGGCCACCATTGGAAGTCACGATTTGCAACATAACCACTACGATCTTGTGGTTTCCCTTACGAGCAAGGACGCAAGGCCAAATCTCGACAATGGCCAGCGAGGTGATAGCAGCACCCCGACATACCTTCACCGTCAGTCGCCATTGGAGGTCATGACCCGAACGAACCCACACCCCTCATGACGGTTTCCATCGCGAGCAACGTTGATAAGGCTAGACCTCGTAGAGGGAACTATACCTCGTAGACGGCCACCGTTGGAAGTTGTGACCCGCAACGTACACATTGCGATCTTGTAGTTTCCCTCATGAGTAGGGACACAAGGCTAGATCTCGACAAAGGCTAGCGAGGTGGCAATGGTATTGGCAGCTGAGGAAGGAGAGGAATCCATAACCGTGGTTTTTTTCCTTTTTTTTATTTTGAGTTTTTTTTTTTTCAATTGTAATTTTGATTTTCTTCGTGTAAGAGAGACCTTATGATTAGTAGGTAGAGTTCAAATTTTTAAAATATTAGATTAAGTCCAACAGCTTAAAAAACAGGTCTTATAGTTAAGACTCTTTTAGAGGATCCTATCATAGTCATGCCTTAAAAAATATTTTAAAAATAAGAATAATATGTAGCAGTTTGTGGGTGGTTTAGGCAGTTTAGGGAGTCCAAACCACTAACTAAACTACTCAAAATTATTTGTGTAAAAACGACCAAACCACCCAAAAAAACACCAACTGGTTTGGTTTTATTTAGTTTGAATTGAGCGGTTTGGATATATTAGCAGATTTTTTGAAAATATAAACATACAACAGTCCAAAATATATGATATTATTTTTCTTTCATATTTTTCAAATATTAGTCATAAATTAAAAAAAAAAACTAAAATATGTTTTCTCTCTTATTGATGGGTTGGTAATAGGTATAACAGTGTATTGCTCTCATATTACCTTGGTAAGTATCATGTAAAGGCTATAACGGGTCTGATATTGTGGGCCTAAATGGAGGAAGAAAACTTATGGGTTTAGGCGGTGTGGGACTCCTTTGTCTCCAGATTTTCTTCTAGAGGAAGTTAGGAAGCGTAACATGAGATACTAGGACCATAAGAATACATTCAAGACAAAAATAACACAGTAACCATCCTTCGAGCATATATATAAATAGGGTCTTTTTTTCATCTTTATAAATTTTGAAGATATCAAAAAATTTTACCGTCTATTTTAGATTGTTACACATTTATACCTTTAGATCTCAATTTCATGTTAAATGTTTACCTTCTCTCAGCCAAAGTCCAAACTTTAACAACAAAAAGACCAAAATATCCTCAAGGAAAAATTGAAATTCAAATTTAGAAAGATTAGAACAAAAATTATGCAATTTGAGAAAAAGACAACGGAAAATTCTTTGCTCAAAGAAAAATAGAATAAATCCACTCATGCTTGATCAGATCAAAATAATAATTATAATAATAATACTTCTATTATGACTTGTCTCTATGGCAAGCATAACAGAAAGTAAGAGTTGTGAATGAGTGATTTTTTCCGATCGTTTTGACCGTAGGAGCAAGTCAGAAAGATTGAGAAATAAAATCATCTGATTTGATTCGTTCTCAATAGCCATGAGATGATCATCTTATGGTGATCCTTATGGGGATACTATCAATCACTGTAGGACTCCTAAACAAGATCACTACAGTTTCTTTTCGGGCAGCTGTACGATAGACGACTGCCTATAGGTGCTAGGCTAAGGTGGGTGGTACCGCTCAGATTGCTACCAATATTCCTAACCACGCGCGGGCCAGGCTTAGAGCACAGGGAACTTTCGTTGTATTAGTTGCTTAAGGCGGGTAAACTTAGGCTTATGAAAGGTAGTTTACTTGCTTACTTTACGAGTAAGGCAGCTTAGCTGTAGCTGACTTTTTGCTAAAGGTACCGCTAGCTAAGTAAGGAAAGTGGTTGCCAGAGAGTAAGCCAAACCGGCCTATTAAGCGCAACTAAGCTAATAGGCGCCGGAGAAATCCAAGTGCCGGAGTTAAGCTCTATTCGGCCCGGAGCATGGATTCCCCATAACAAATAAGCTTGCTCGATTGCCTATACTATGCTCGAGAAGGTCCCCCAGTTCCTCGGCAGCCCTTTGAGGTGCATTTAGTTGTCTTACATGAGACTCAGGATATTCCTCACTCAAATTTTCTCTCAGGGATGGGTTTGACGAGTTTTAATAATGGCAGGATTGGGTGAGGCAAACATTAGTGGGATGGTGTTCAACACAAGAAGGCAATCTGGTGAAGCAAAGCCCCACCCTGCACTTGCCAAGACCCTCGGAATTCAGATATATGCTGCCAGCATCGCCCAGCGAAAGTGAGGAGAAGAAATCCGCCTTATTTTGGTGAAACCGTGTATTTCTCTTTTCAACTTATATGTTTTCAGATGTTGTCTAATGGTACTGGGGGGCGTACCTTTGGCTATTGCATGTGGTCGGTTGTGCTCTATTTTTTTCTTTTCATTTCATTTCTTTTTTTTTTTTTTTGGGGTCCTTCATTTATGTGTTGGGTTGTTGCGCAGCTTTGACCTTTGGTCCGAGGGTTGTCATTTGTTTTCGTTTCACTTCGCTCTTTTTTTTTTTTCATCAGTGGTGTGCTTGCCTTTGGTTAACGGCAACTCACTTTGAAAAAAAAAAAAAAGAACCATCAAGAATCTCAAGCAATAGTAGCCTCCCATTACCTTAGATTTGATTTTGGCTTTAGGTTTCTAGATTTATGTTCTTTGCTCTTTTTTTTTTCCTTGTTTTGATTTTTGTCTTTGTTTTAGTTTTCTATTCTCTTTTTTTTTTTTAATCTTTTAAGTTTTCTTTTCTTTTTCAAGGACATTTAGTCCTATTTTACGTCACAAAATAAGCTTTGACAAAGAAAAGGTATACATTTAACATGAAATTGAAATCTAAAGGCATAATTATGCAACAGTTCGAAACAGATGGTATAATTTTTTGATACCATTAAAATATAGGGTATAAAAATGAAAAAAAAAAAAACCAATATAAATATACAAAAATGGTCTTAATGCAAGAAATTGGTGTGTGTAATATTTAATTTGTTCACATATAACTTTTAATAAATATAGTATCCAACGCATGTACGATTAGATGCTACATTGAAACAATTGAATGTTATATAAATGTATGAACAATAGTGTCAGAGTGGTTAGGATGCTTCATTGAAGAATATTTCCATACACATATATATATATAATAAAATATACATATCCAAAAATAGTAAGATCATTCTTTTTTGTCATTCTCTTCGTCGACGGCCACCAATGGAGGTCGTGACCCTTAGAACCCACACCCCTCGCGATGATTTCCATCGCGAGCAGCATCAACGAGGACAGACCTTGTCAAGGGAACTGTGCCTCACAAAGGGCCGCCGTTGGAAGTCACGACCCGCAATGTACCCACTGCGATCTTGCGGTTTCCCTTGTGAGAAGGGATGTGAGGCTAGATCTCAACAATGACCGGCGAGGTGAGAGCAGCACCCGGACATACCTTCACCATCAGCTGCCATTGTAGGTCATGACGAACCTACACCCCTCACGACAGTTTCCATCGTGAGTAGCATCAACGAGGCTAGATCTCGTCGAGGGAACTGTGCCTCACAATTGAGCGATTGTAGACTCTGTAGAGCAGACTGGACAGTGAAAGACATCTCTTAAATAATTATAGAAGGAATAGACAGCAAACTATAAAGTATCAAAGTTTATGCAACTATCATTACATCGACCAAGGATCAAATGATAACTTATGATTCACGTACGTCAATTTTCAGACGACAATGACTACCAAGATCATTTTTACCCAAAATATCACATATCTTTCTCCTGTACCAACGGCCAACCATTCAACCTCAGGATTTTTTTTTTTTTTCTTAAAAGGAAGAAACGGTTATAATTTTATAACTAAGCTCGGACAAAACTTGGAAAGCATACTCTGCCGCTCAGCCATCAGCAAAGGTCACTGCAAGATACAAAATTATTGGGTAATGCAACGTTCCATAAAAGAACACATGACTATCGCATAATGGTCTAATTTATCGGTTTCCAATTTGAAAGAAGAATTACAAAATGAATTATAATTATTTCCATTTATGTTTGCCAGGTCTAGTTTTCTAGTCAATTAAACGTTACGGCACAAGTCAAGAAAAAAAAAAAAATATATATATATATATATATATATGATAAGCGAATTGCGGTACACTTGTTTAAATAAGCAAATAATAGCAAAACCTTGCTTGCTTTGTGTCAAACTGTGAAAGTGGTAATGTTAACAGCACCATCCTGCTGACCACCCAAAAAAAAAAAAAAAAAGCCCAGCAAAACGGTTCAGAAATAAGCACTTCTTTGCCATAAGTAATAGCTTCGAATTTTGTTGGGGAAAAAAAAAAAAGTTATTCCCTTCTTTCCTCAACATCACTCCCATATTCAGGCAAACTCAAGTTTGTAAAAAGAGCCAAACCTCTTGCCAAACATGAAAACCTTATTAGATTCCCATCCCACAATTACATGGGGAGGTTTCCAAAGAGGGGGTGTTTGGTATGTAATGATATCGATAAGGAAATAAGAATCTGAAAAGATTTTAATGTTTGGAAATAAGAATCTGAAAAGATTTTAATGTTTGGTCGAATATAGGGATTTTCGCCAGACTTGAGAGAGTGAAATAGACGGGTTTCCCTTCTCTATAATTTGCATTAATGCAGCCACCTGCTGAAGCTCGCGTCTGGCTATTGGTCATCATCACCAACTTTACTTCCAGATATCTTGAATACCAAATTCTCAATCTCCTAAAACATAGACAAAAACCTTGGTGACACTAATTTCCCCTTTTCCCTCTCCTCATTCCCAACTCTTCTTGTTCATTTTCCTCACTTTTTCAGTTTTAGAGTGTTTGGGAACTAAGTTCCAACACCAAACTTCCAAGTTTCAACTGCTACAATGCAAAACTCTCACATTCTAAAATATAAATTAAAAGTATGTCATACTGTAAAGCTCTCAAATCCTATAGTTTTTTAATTCCAACTTAGTTCCCAAACACTCTTACTTATCTTTCAAATTATTGTTTTCCTTGCTTTCACACGGTGTGGATTATGTGCTTAGTCTTCTCTGTTTCATGCTTCACAAAACCACACCCCATTCACATTTTTCAACACCGAATTATACAAACAAAACCAAACACAATAACCCTGGGTTCGAATAAATCCTAATCCTTAGAAACTTTCTAACTCACCAGAAGATAATTTTGTAAATACCCCCCAAGCCTAAAGTATCAACTACCACTGACGCTGATCATCACAAAACACATGGGACCTAATCTTCACGGGTGGTAATGAGTACCAATGTTCTTAGTAGTTAAATACCCCGTTTTTATTTCATTGGTTCGATCGTAATTTCCACCTTTCTGCTACGTTGTTTTCTGTCGCAAAAATTTGAACTTCTATTCAAACTTCCTCTTCGAACCTGATTTCTTGCTACGGTGCTTTTTCACATGAATTTTTGAATTTTTGTTCAAACTTTCTCTACGAACGTATGAAACCAATCGGGCCAAATATGACCTTATTACTAATTCAACCTTCAAATTATGGAATAAAATTTTCTAAATTCCACCAGACTACTTCAGCAAGCAATGCAAAAAAAACATACCAAACAAAAAAAGAAAGTATCAGGATAGAAAATTCAAAAATCGGTAGGTTCGAAAATTAACAAACCTGAATTTCAATCAAACGACAGCCATAGGTTTAGGGGGGTTGTCGGTCTTGTGGGCGGAATCTCCGGCGAAATCCTCGAGATTGTAAATGACGGTGATGTAAAGGGAACAGCTAGGGCAGCGAGCGATCTCCTCGCCGATTCTGAGATCGTCCATGGTGATCTGAAACAAGTCTCCGCACGGACATGGGTACGTGTACGCCTGGAGCTCCTGGTTCCACTCCATGTCCTCGATCTCCACGTCGTCATACGACATCGTTTTTGGTTAGGCGTCCACTAGGCTTTGGGCTTACTTCTTCGGAATCTGCACGGCAAAGAGAGAGGGCGAGAGAGAGAGAGTCTAGTCAAGAGATGGGTGGAGTTGAAGAAGAAGATGTTACAGAGAAAAAGACGATGCCGGGGAGATTAGATTTATTTCAAGTTGTGAGGCGGCGTGAAGGGTTTTTTTTTTTTTCCTAGGAACACAAGGGGTAATATTGTAGTTTTAGGGTCGATCTAAGTAAATGGATTCGAATAAGTGGTTTGATTTGAGTTAATCTAATTAAAATTAAGATTTAAGTTAGTAATTTAAACTGTTATTCGAATTAGTATTTAGATGTTTATTTAAGTTTTAATCTGAGTATAAAATAAAATTGAAATTTATATTTAAAGAGATAATAAAAATAGTTTTTGATTTATTAACAAATGTAATAAAATCTTAAAGCTAATGATCTTTCAAAAGATGCAGTACGTATCATAATTTTTCCTCTATTCACTAGGAACATAATGAAAAAAGAACCATCACAATTGGATATCAAATGAAGAAGTTATGACTTTTTTTTTTCTTAAATATAGGAGAGAGAATTTCAATTTTTGCTATTGCAAAAGTATTCGAATATTAAAAGTTTAGAGGGAGCAGAACTTTAAAAACTTGGATTCTTGATACTTAAAGAATTCAGATTTTGGAGAAAATGAACACGTACCTAAAGGATTATTGATACTCGAATACAAATTTGACTCTATTAAATACCAAGAGTACTTAAACTAAACAACCCCTTAATCACTTGAAAAGGAGTTTTCAATTTTAAAGCCTCAAATACTTGAGGAAGTCTGTGGTAGTGAGCCATTCTGACACACTACGGGTAGTGGCTCTGGTAGGCCTCGGAGGAAGCATCAAAATAACATTACTGTGTTGTCGTTATTAAATATAGTGGTAAGCAAGGATCGTTACTGTAGAGGATTGGATCTAATTAATTAAGTATCAACACCGAAACCTAGGCTCAATAAAATTGGATATAAGCTGGGAATATTGGATTTAAACTAAATTATGAAATAAAAAACACAAGAAAATAAAGTAAAATAAAACAATGATAATAAAACTGGTTAAAGGATCATTTGCTACCACTAAACTATAACCATAAAATTAATCACAAAAATTATATCCAATTTTTTATTAAAACTACCAACTATAAATAGCAACAAGCTATGCTATTCCAATCTTTCCTTAGTTTGTAGATTTAATAAGACAAGTGCTCTATTAAACCCATTTCCATTAAACAACCTAGAACAAGCTCTCTAGATTTAATCTAACCGAAGCATTAAGATGAGAAAGATAGGTTGATCAAGGCAACAATCACACATGCTTGGATAATTTAACTTAGGTTATGCTCCACATGCAATCATATGAAAAATTAAAATAACAAGACAATTACGGATCAAGCATTTCAATCTAGCAATAGAATATTTTCAAGTCTTATTTAGTTGGCCATCTAAACAAAACAAGAAAATAATCATGAATATTAATTATAGAAGAATATAAACAATCTCAATTGAAAAATTAGAAAATAACTCTATAAATTAATCATAAATTATGTATGGGGTTTTGAAATTTCCTTCGACCAAAACAAAACTAAAAGAACATAATTAAGAAGAAAAGAAAGAAAGAACAAGGAAAAGAACAAGTTTTGGAGTTGAAAATCCTTCTACGCAAATGGTTGTCTTTAGCCTTCACTGGAGTTATCTCCTTTTTCTTTTTCTTCTCCTCCTCCTCCTCCTCCTCCTAAGCCTATAAATAACTAAAGAAAAACTAAAAAACTTATAGAAAAATTGATATTTAATTTTGTTTTAAGTCTACTATTTATAGGTTTGTATTTTGTCAGTGAAAAGAGACAACGAAAGGCTCAATTTAGGTCAAACTCGAGCACATTTGGAAGGGGACATGCAAGGGCGAGATGGCTGCAAGCAAAATGGACTGCTCGTATAAGGGTTGCTGGGCATGTGCAGAGGCAAGTATAAATCTATGCAACTGCATGAATCACTAGGTGTTAAGCTAGGGATTTGGTTTCTGTGGTCATGGATTGGTTGGTGTGGCTGCGCCTATCCTCTGTGCTATGGCATGGCCACAGGACTATTTCTCACTGGGGTGTGCATAGGTTGCTCCTTTTCTTTGATTTTTGGCAATTTTTTGTTGTTTTTCATCCAATCTGCACCCAATTCGTGTCTAATAACTCCCAATGGACTCCAAATAATACTCATGACTCTTGAAGCTCTAAAATCCATATTTTTATTCTTCTTTTCAACCTTCTATACTAAAGCACCTATAAAACACCAAAACTACAACTAAAACATAAAATACTTAAAAATAGGCAAAGATTAATGGGGAAAATTAATTAGAAAATAATATCAAATTGTGCACTTATCAAATTCCTTCACACTTAACCTTTGCTCATTTTTGAGCAAACCTAAGATAAAAAGCTAGAAAGAATACACAAAAAAAGAATACTAACCTTCCATCTTTTTACCTCAAAGAACAATAAAAGTTATGGACTAAAAATCAATTAGACATTCCTAAGTTAACATATCCTATAACAACCATACTTATGTGTGTGTGAATTAATCAATGTTACCGATATTGAAACAACACATGCTTCAAAAAAGATAAACCCTTATAGTTCTTACAAAAACAATCATCCAATATTGGTTGCAAAGATTAAATGTCATAGGCTCCTCTTTTGGTACAAATCTTTGCTATGCTAAAAGCACCACTTGAAATCAAAAAGGCCTTCGATATGGTTTGTAATGGGGCCAAGAGGTAGTGGTCAAAAGAAGGAAAGGATAAGATGTAACAAAAATTCTAAAGAATCCATAGAGTTAGAGACATCATAGAATTCTTCAATAACACCTCTCAAAACCCCACAAAATTCTTATATAGGCCAAATATCGCTATGTTAGGCCTTTTCATTTTTCTAACCACTTTGTAACACCTAAACTTAAGATAAAAAAGCTCAAGATATTTATTAAATTTTTTTCTTTTTTTTTTCTTTTGATTTTTTTCTTCTTTGTTTTTTTTTTCTATAATTTGACCTATTTTTCTTTTTTTTTTCTTTGTTCTTGAGCAAACTTTACAAAAATTCCTCTCTCTTACTTTCTCTCGATTCAATTCTCTCCCCATAGTTATCCTCTATTCCCAACCTAATTTGTTACAAAATTTCCTTTCAACATGAAATAAGTCTTTAAGCTCCAATTCATCTTTATAACAAGGGTAAAGGATATAAATGTAAATGTGTTAGATAAAGAGATAATGTGGTTAGCCAAATAAAAAGATCGACTTGAAAGGCTTAAATTGGCTTACTAGGGGGACGCTCTCTTGGAACATCTATTAGGGCTCTGGTTGATTTGGCTTTGGTGCTAGGAAAAATAGTGCCTCAATCCTTTTCCAAGTGATGTTGGATTAGCCATTTGCCTTGAAAAACCTCCAAAAGAATTCTAAAATTCAGCCCTGACAAATTAAAATTAAAATGAGAATTACAATGAGTATATAAGAATCTACTTAATCTAAAATGTGCATCGTATTACCAAATAACATGGTTATATGCATAGATTGTGAGTATACTTATCGTAAAAACATATTAACAAAAGAATAACATCAAAATTCAACGCAATACCTATAATTAATCAAATCTACAAAAATTAATGTTCAATTCTTATCAATGAGGTCGGAAGGTATTCTAAGACATAAAAAATGATACAAAAACCTAAACTAAAACAAAAAATTTTAAGAAAAATTTTAAAATTTAAATATTTATGGTTTTTAAGATAAGAAAAAAGCCTAATGACAAAGAAAAATAAAAATCCTAAATCCTTCCCCCCACACCTAATCCTTACATTGTCCTCAATGTAAGACTAAACATAAAAGAAAAGAGAAACAATCTAAACAAAGCAAAACAAAACAAAACAAGAAAAATAATAAAAACAATTAAAAAATAGAGTGTAGGAGAGTAAGAAAGATCAAATCTGTGTTGGAGCTCTCTCCATCCATTGGGTTGCCTCCTATAAAGTGCTTAGTTTTATGTCCTAAGCCTAATGTAAAGAAGCGGCTTCTGCCCAGAGAAGGTGTCATAGAACACCACCCATGTGTCTTCATTATCAATGCCCTTAAGCTTTGCAACATCTGGGAAATATATGCATGTCACACCAACTTTACTTAGTTTGGTTGAACATGCTTAGGAAGAGAACTCCAAGTCTCACTTAAGCTCGTAGAGGATGCATGGTGGAGGTGGTGCCTATAGGAAGTAAGGATCCGTTGGTAGTGTTTGTGCTATTATCATTGACAAGCTCAAATCGATAGTTGCATATGCTTCTTTATCCTCCAACGGGTCTTGTGGTTCAGCTTCATGAAGGAATTCTTCAAATATTATCCCTTCTAATTGCTCTTCACTCTCTACTTGACTCTCCAAAACCATGCTTGAGATTTTATCTTCATAAAATTCATGGCCTTGAATAGACGTCTTGTGACTTAAAAATTGTAAATCGATCTCAACCACACGAGAATCTAAATGTTGAGCTAAAACAACGTCAAATGTCTCTAGGTGTTCTTCTTGAGGCTCGAGCTCTTCTAATAGCTCAAATTCCTATGAAGCTCTCATGGTAGTCAAATTACTCTCCCAACCGAAGTTGTTTGAGTCATCATCGTCCACATGGCACATCATATTTTCCACCATTTGGTTATCACCTTGTTCCTCCAACCTACTTACGATGTTAGCTAGTTGATCGATATGGCTTTGCAACATGTTAAGGCTAGCGGTCATCTTTTCTTGAAATTACAACATGTTAGTAGCCAAAACCTTAACTAGGTCTTTAAGAGATTCCTGTAGGTAGTTGGTCTACCAAGGCTACTCCATTTAAGGCCTCTAACCCTATATCATAAGGTTGAGTGTCAACCCATGGCTCCATATTATAGTAATTGTCCTCCTAACCTAAGGTCATCCTTAAACAATTCTAATTCCATTGATCATATTTGACCATGTCTTCCAACATGAAGTAGACTTCATGTAAAAAGAGACAGTGTCGTTACCTCTTTCAATCAGTGTTGTTACCTCTTTCAATCCAACATCTTGATGTCACACATAAGCCGTCGAGGAAGATTTGAAGTTGCCACTCCTTAGAGAACCCATGATATAGAAACTAGATGAGCAAATCCTTGTTTCTCTACCAAGCATTATGGAATGGCTTTGAGTCTCATTGTGAAAAACCAATGAGGACCCTTTGATGTAACATATCAAGCGACATCACCATTAATAGACACAAAAAAATTAAAAACACAAAAGAAAAATTAATAAAAACTTTTAAAAAATAACCAATTAATTAGATAACACTCCTTGACGATCGATGCCAAATTTTGGTAGGCTTCAAAGTAAGCACCAAATTAACCTTACTTCAGGTGCCATCATTATTAACTGTAGTGATAAGTAACGATCATTTTCGTAAAGGATTGGGTCTAATTAATTAGTTATCATCACTAAAACCTAGGCTCAATAAAATTAAATAAAAGCTAGGGATTTTGGATTTAAACTAAATTACAAAATAAAAGAAAACATAAGAAAAGAAGTAAAATAGAACAATGAAAATAAAATTAGTTAAAGGATCATTTGCCACTACTAAATAGTAATTATAAAATTAATCACAAAAATTATATACGATTTTTATTAAACTACTAACCGTAGATAGTAACATGCTATGCTTTCCCAATCTTTCCTTAGTTTGTAGATTTAATAAGACGAGTGCTCTATTAAACTCCTTTCCATTAAACAACCTAAAGTAAGCTCTCTAGATTTAATCTAATGGAAGCATTAAAATGAGAAAGATAGGTTAATCAAGGCAACAATCATGCAAGCTTGAGTAATTTAACCTAGGTTATGCTCCACATGCAACCATACAAAAACTTGACCATAATCAATGACCACAATTTGCTACTAATGATTAGAATAACAAGATAATTACAGATCAAGCATTTCAATCTAGCAATAGAATATCTTCAAGTCTTATTTAGTTGACTACTTAAACAAAACAAGAAAATAATCATGAAATTAATTATAGAAGAACATAAACAATCTCAATTGGAAAATTAGAAAATAACTCTATAAATTAATCACAAAACTATGTATAGGGTTTTGAAATTTCCTTCGACCAAAGGAAAACTAAAATAACATAATTAAGAAGAAATGATAGAAAGAACTAGGAAAACAACGAGTTTTGGAGTAAAAAAGCCTTCAACACAAATGGTTCTCCTTACCCTTCACCGGAGCTTTCTCCTTCTTCTTTATCTCTTAAACCTGAAATGACTACGAAAAAACTAAAAAACTTATTAAAAAACTAATATTTAATTGTGTTCTAAGTCTACTATTTGTAGGTTTTTTTTGTGAGTGAAAATAGGCTACAAAAGGCTCAATTTATGTCAAACTCAAGCACATTTGGAAGGGGATGTGTGGGGACGAGGCATTGCTGAGTATGGCCGTGTATAGAATGGACTGCTTGTAATAGGGCTACTAGACATGCGCAGAGGTGGGCAGTGTAGATCATTGGGCGTCAGGCTTCCCATTTGGTTTTCAAAAGCCTACCAAATTTTGGCATCGGTTGCCAGTGATTATTTCCTAATTAATTAGTTATTTGTTTCAATTCTTGTTTTCTTTAGTTTTATTGAATTTTTATTTTGTGTGTTTCATTTTTTTTTGTCTATTTATTACTAGGTAATTCGACATGATACATCGATGGGTCCTCACAAGTTTTTCCCAACGAGTCTTGAAACTGTTTTATATCACTTGGTGGAGATGCAAAGACTTGCTTAACCAGATTCCATATCATAGGTTCTCAAAAAACTAGCAACTTCAAATCTTCCTCGACGGCTTATGTGTGACAATAAGATATTGGATTGAAAGAGGTGATGGTGCCATCTCTTTTTACCAACAATCTGTGGATTAAACATACTTCATGTTGGAAGACATGGCCGAGTATGATCAATGCAGGGAATTGTTCAAGGACCAAATAGAGTTGGGAGGACAATTACTATAATTTGGAGCCATAGGTTGACATTCAAATCTTATGATATAGGGTTACAAACCGTCAATAAAAAAGCCTTGGTAGACCAACCACTTATAGGTACATCTCTTAAGTACCTAGTTAGGGCCTTGGCCACTAACACGTTATGATTTTAAGAAGAGATGACTGCTAGCCTTAACATATTATAAAGTCATATTGATAAATTGGCTAGCATTATAAGATGGTTGAAGGAACAAGGTGATAATCAAAAGGTGCAAAATATAATGTGGCATAAGGATGACAATGACTCAAACCACTTTGATTAGGAGAGTAGTTTGCCTAACATGGAAGTTTCATAGGAATTTGAGACATTAGAGGAGATGGATCCTTGGGATGATAATATGGAAACCATTAACACTGTTTTACCTTAACATTTTGATACTCATGTGGTTGAGACCGAATTACACCTTTTAAGTCATGAGACATCTATTCAAAGCCATGAGTTTTATGAAGATCAAATCTCATGTATGGTTTTGGAGAATCAAGTAGATAGTGGAGAGCAATTGGAAGGGTTAATATTGGAAGGATTCCTTTATGAAGCCAAAGCACAAAAGCCGTTGGAGGATGAGGAAGCACATGCTACCATCGATTTGAGCTCATTGATGATCATATCATATACACCCCTAATGGAACCCTTCTTCCTATTAACTCCACCTTCACCAAACTACATCCTCCATGAGCTTAGGCTAGAATTGGAGTTCTTTTTCCAAGCACAATCAAAATTGAGTCGAGTTGGTGCAACATGCTAAAACATTCCATATCTTGCCAAGCTTAGGGGCATCAATAATGAAGACCTATGGGTGGTATTCTATGAGACCTTCTATGGATGGAAGTCACTTTTGATGTTGCTTCTCTACAGCAGGGTGAGAACATTAAGCCAAGCGCTTCATGGGAGGCCACCTAACAAATGAAGAGCATGACACAACAGATTGGATCCTTCTTCCTCTCCTCCTTTTATCTTTTTATTGTTTTTGTTTGTTTTGTTTTGTTTGTTTAGGTTGTTTCTCTTTTCTTCTACGCTTAGTCTTACTTTGAGGACAATATAAGGATTAAGTGTGGGGGAAAGATTTAGGATTAGGTTTTTGTTTTTACTTTGAAAAAAACAATAAAAAATTTAAATTTTTCATGAAATTTATGTTTTTTAATGTCATTTTTGAGACTTAGGATACCTTCCGACTTCTTTGATGAGAACCGAGCATTAATTTTTATTGATTTGATTGACTATGAGTGTTGTGTTGAATCATGATGTTATTCTTTTGTTAATATGTTTTTTATAATGATTATACTCACACTTAATGCACATAGCCATTTTATTTGATGAAGAGACGCACATGTTAGATTAAGTATATTCTTATACCCTCATACTAACTTTCACCTTAATTTTGACTTGTTATGATTGAATGCTAGAACTCTCCCAAAGGTCTTTGAGGCGAACAGCTAATCTAGTATCACTTGAAAAAGGATTTGAGGCACTAGGCTTCCTAGCACGAAGGCCAAATTAGCTAGAGCCCCGATAGATGTTCCAAGAAAGAACATCCACCTAAAAAGCCAATTTGAGCCTTTCATGTAGACATTTTTTATTTGGCTAACCGTGTTATCTCCTTACCTAGCTTGATATACTATATCCTTTACCTTAGATAAAGTGGAGATAAGAGACTTATTTTAGGTACAAGGGGAATTTTGTAACCAATTAGGTTGTGGGTAGAGGATAAGTGTGGGGGAAAGAATCGATTCGAGGGAAGAAGGAAGGAAAATTTTTGTAAAGGTAGCTCAAGAAGAAAGAAAAAAAAAAGAAAAAAAAAATAAATTATAGAAAAAAAAAAAAAGAAAAAAAGGAATGAAAAAATTTAATAAATATCTTAAGCTTTCTAATTTTAAGTTTGGGTGCTCCAAGGTTGGTTAAAGTGATGAAAGGGACTAAGACAGTGATATTTGGCCTATATAAGAATTTTGTGGGGGTTTTGAGAGGTGTTATTGAAGAATTCTACAATGCCTCTAACTCTATGAAGTCTTTAGGACTTTTGTTACATTCTATCCTTTCTTTCTTTCAACCGCTACCCCTTGGCCCCGTTACAACCATATCGAAGGCCTTTTTGATTTCAAGTGGTGCCTTCCGCATAGTGGAGATTCATATCAGAAGGAGAACTTATGATATTTAATCTTTGCAATCAAGATTAGGTGATTGATTCCAAAGAGACCATAAAAGTTTACCTTTTCCGAAGCATGTGATGTTTTAATATCAGTAACATTGACTATTCACACACACACACAAAAGTATAATTATTATAGGATATATTAGCTTGAGAATGACTGAGTGATTTAACGCATGCTTGTTTAATTTCTAGTTTATAATTGCTCGCTAAGGTAAAAAGTTGAAAGGTTAGTTTTCTTTATTTATGTTTTTGTTTTTTGTTTTTGCCTTAGGTTTGTATAAGGACAAACGAAGGTTAAGTGTTAGGGAATTTGATAAGTGCTTAATTGATATTATTTTCTATTTAATTTTCCCCCATTAATGTTTGCTTATTTTTTAGTATTTTATGTTCTAATTGTGGTTTTTGTGTTTTGTAAGTGATTTGACATAAAGGGATGAAAAGATGATTAAAATATGGATTTTAGAGTTTAAAGAGTTATATTTATTTGGAGTCCATAGGGAGTCATCGAAAGCAAATCATGTGAGAAATAGGCAAAAAACAAAGAAAAAGAGCAACCCATAAGCAGCCCTAGAGCTTTGCCCCCACGAGAAGAAGGTTGTGGCTGTGCCACAGCATATAAGCTAGGCATGGCTACGAGCAAGCATTCCCTGTAGGCGTGTACGCCCCTAGGTAGTCCGAAGTTATGTTCCATGCACAAGGAAACATGCCCCTCCACGTCCCTTTATTTTTGCTCTAAATTTGGATTATTTGAGCCCAAAGTTTCCCTTTGTCAACCTTACATTACTAAACCTATAAATAAAAGTTTCCACTTTAGAAACACAATTCATGGAAGTTTTATATTAGTTTTTCCGTAGCTTTCTTAGGCTTAGGAGATGAAGAAGAAGAAGAACAAGAAAAAACCATTGAAGGCTATGGAGGACCGTCTATGTAGAAGGATTTCTAACGCCATAATTGTTCTTTTCCTTTCTCTTTCTTTTTTATTTTTCAATTATGTTAGTTTAATTTTATTTGTAATAAACTTGAGAAATTTATTGTTAGTTTAATTTTATTTGTAATAAACTTGAGAAATTTAATTATGAGAATTTCTAAGTGCAAGACTAAGTTAGTAACGCACCAAGAGACCTTCTAACGCAAATCTGATCCTTAATTGCCAAATTAGTCAAAAAATGGAGCTATGTGAGTAGCCGTATCAACATAAATGATAGTGCAAGCTTGGAGAGTGATACTATTAAAAACTATGTCATTATTGAGCTCGGATACTAAAAAAGTCAACTCCACATTTTTATTAAGTCTAAAATAAATTCTAGACTTAATGTAGTCAAAAATTGATACGCAATTAAACTTTGCCCGATATCGGTTCATACTGTGATTATCGTGTCACAATATTTGGAGAAATAGGAGAGGATTAGTCAAGTAATAAAATTCCTGTCAGCTATGTTAATTATTACTGGTAGTATAAAATTTACCTGCTTAAGCATTTCTTACATGAAAGGTCAAAGGTACCCTTAAATTAGGCTTCTATTGTAATCATTGTACTCTAGATAATTAATTTGGTTTCACCTAACACTCCACCCATCTCATTATGGCGCCAACTTTGGAGACTGATAAGTTTAGTTTAAGTCAAAAAAATTGACTTGTCTCCACTTGATTTCTACCGAGTAAGTAAGTTATAGAGGAAAAAAAAAAAGCTTGCTTTGTCTTGTTTCCACTTGTTTCGCCGAGTGAGCTTGCTTCCAAGAAAAGAAAACTTTTCACTCCATTTATTTCAAGTCCCACCACCGAATCAAGAAGTAAGAGCTCTCTCTCCATTTGCTTTCTTTCTCTTTTCTCCACTTCCACCGAATAACCCAGCCTCCAAAAGAAAGAAAAAAATTGTTGTATCATCACTTGTCTCCACTTGTTCCACCAAGTGAGCTAGTCTAAAGAAGAAAAAACCAAAAGAAAATCCACTACTTTTTACTCTTCCACCAAGTGAGCTCAAAGTTTCCAAGAAAGAAAATTTTTTTGTTTCTTTCCACTTATTCCAAAATTTTCCACTGATTTACCAAGCCCAAAAGAATATATATATATCTAGCCAAATTCCAAACTAATCTCCACCACTTGCCAATCATTAAATTAAGAATCAACAAAGAAGAATTAGAAAAAGAAGGAGGTGGTGAAGAATATTGTCCAAGGTATTATCTACTCCATTTCTTTCCTTTTTATTTTTCTAAGCAAAGAAAAGAAAAATGTTGCTTAGATAGCATTTATGTGATAGCCAAGACAAGTTAGATTTTTACATGATAAAAATTTGAGTTAGTTTTTGTTGAGGGTGAGCTTGATGCCACCACCGAGGAGCCGAACTCTAGGTGGTCGGCCCCCTAGCTCGACAAAGGTACGTGGAGTTCATAACTGACCCTGATTACGCTGGATGTCCTATCCGAGGTGCTCCTCAGGGCTCCTCCGGGCCGCACCTCACTAGGTTGCCTCCTCGGACTCAATGCCAGCTCGGGTCGAACTATCATCACTCTAAAGTAGACTACTACTTGCTATCACTGGCTAACAAATGGCAAATAACTCACCGTCGGATGCGAGCTCATCCACTGGCGGAGAGACATGACACTTGTCACTTGCCACCTAACATGCCATGATGTGACACTCAGGTTATGGGCAAAACCCACCTAACACCCGATCCAAGTGGTAGCCTATAAATATGATGCATTTATTACATTCTGTCAAGTAAGCTCCTTCCTACCTTACTGGCTCCCAACCTCTGCCGAGCACCCCCTGCCTTGAGCATCGAATAGCCCTTGTCTTGTTTTTCTGACTATTCCTTGCCTCCGAAGTGTCCCTCCTTTTGTTGCAGGACGATCGGACTAGGCAGAGGCGAATAAGGAAGAGCCAAAAACTGTGCACCGCCGCACGTGGTGTTGATCCGACACCGAAACCTGGTAAGCATCAATATTTTGGCGCTAGAAGGAGGGCCCCGTGCCTTTTATTCAAAAAAAATCAGCCACAGTCAGCTCAGTCTAAAGGAGGGAATGCCCGAGACGATGTCGCTCTAAAAGAGGGGTCGGGAGACGCGCAAAATTGGCATCAAAACATCGACAGACCTAGGGGCCGCCCCCGAACTATGAGGTCTTGATCTGGGGGACAAGAAAGCACGACCAGGGCCAAACAAGCACAAGACCCAATCTGGGAACTCATCAATATAGTTTGGATAGTAACACAGTAGCTTGCACAGCAAGCGCAATGCTAGCCTGCACCTGGACGGGATGACGGTGACCTAAACGATGCAGATTTTGAGCGATCCCGAGGCTCTACGCTCGGTGTCTTGGCCAACAACAAACTTGTCCAAGAAGGCCGGCTAGGCCCTTAAGCAGCACAGGTACCGTCACCTCAAGGTTTCGAGCCTCCGTGTTTGACCGGCTGGGACGTCGAGGAGCATAGCAAAACCGACAACCCGGTGCAGGTGATCGTGCTAAGGGCGGAGCACCTTGTAGGGTCGAACTGCTGGAGGACACAAACAGCCGCCAGTTCTAGGAGCTATAGCACCAAATTGACGAGATCCGTAACAATAGTTTTGGCCTAGATGATATAGGTGCTGTGAATCCGTCGTTCCCAGATCTCATAATGCGAGCTTTCATTCCGTCAAAATTCAAGGTCCCACAGATCAAGGCTTACGATGGAATCACGGATGCCGACGAACATGTTGAGTTGTTCCAAGCACGCATGCTCCTTTGGAATGCCAATGACGCGGCAATGTGTAAGGCCTTTTCACCATCGCTCATCGGCCTAGCTCGGCAATGGTTTAGGCGTCTTGAGCTAGCTTCCATTACTTCATTCCGGTAACTTGCCGATGCCTTCTCGACAACCTTCTCCACCACGAAGACAAGGAGAAAGGAAATCACGTACTTGTACGCCGTCAAACAAGGCGACGGCAATGTCCGAGACTACATCAACAGGTTCACCGAGCAGCTCTCGAGGTCAAGCATGTCGAAGACGAGACCCTTAAGCATATTTTTGTAGGGGATCTCCAAGACGAAAAACTTACTTGGTCTTTGGCATTCTAGTAGCTGAGCACGTTTTCTCATATGCTCGGCTATGCTCAGAGGTACGCCGATGTGGCGGAGTATATGAAAAGCTGCAAAGAGGAGGTTGGCCCCAACAGAACTAAAAAAGAAAAGAAGTAGAATAAAGCGCTAGAGCAGTCCAATGCTGAGTAGAACAAGAAGCAAAAGAAGGAGAAAAAAGCCGAGAAGCCGAAGACCCCAACCAAGAAATTTCAAAGCTACACACCTCTGGTAGAGACAATAAACGAGGTACTCGCACACGTGAGTGGCAAAAATCTGCTAACACCACCACCTAGGCTCAAGGGCAGTAAAATAAAGCGAGATCAATCTAGATACTGTGAGTTCTACAAGGATGTGGGACACAATACCCGCGATTGTATTCAGCTAAAGGACAAATTGAGAGGTTGGACCGAGAAGGACATTTAAGGGAATTCGTTGAACGAGTTATAACCCCAGCTCGACATCAGGGAGAAACGACCAGTCGGGCCGAGAGGGTCTGAGCCGCCTGCGTAACGATGGTGGGAACACTTCGTGTAATGCCCATTACAGATGTCACAATAATCATTACTTTCATCCTTGTTATCATTATTTATGAAATAAACTATTTAAATTTAAACACGATTTGATAAACATGTCCCAAGATCCATGCATATAAATTAAAAAAAAATATTCCAAATATTTCAAATCCTTTTTTTTTCATAGTTTATCAATGCAAAATTAACAAAACCATAATTCAAATAAAATTTCAAAAGAAACTTTAAAATTTGTTTAAACAGTTCGGAAGACCGAACTTCTGCAAAATTAAAATAAATGTAAAACAAGTCTTTTTACTTAATAGTGTGGAAATTAAAAATAAAATTAATAATAAAATCATGGTTTAAGTAATTATTTTTTTTGGCATGATTCTGTTTCTAATCCAACACTCCTAGCACAAACGCCTGCCTCCGTCTTCCACCTATTCTATGGTCCTTTTACCTTTATCTGCAACATGATTATAAACTAAGTAAGCAAAAGCTTAGTAAGTATACCTTCCTATCTCACAACATAAAACATTTTATGAACATCTTTATGAAACATCATAATCATAATCATCATTAACATAATAGTGCACTTGGCACAGTTTTATATACAACGTATCTTTCATTACCATTGTCCATATTAAAAACTTCATTCATTTTATCTTTGGGGGCCCAAGTGTTGCACCATAAACATCATCATCGTAGGCGCGCCGTCATGAGAGAAGAGGGATAGCTAATCCCAAACCAAACATGACAAGTCCAACCTTTCCAACCTTTCGGACATCATAAACATAGGGTGTGCAACATTTAATTAAGTGATACATATATATAGATATACTTTTAACATACCTCATCATTGAAACATTCGTTAAACTTTCTTGTTGCAACAAGAGTTTTCATGAGAAAACAACATGTAAAAACAAACTTAAAAATTATCATAAAACATATTCTCAAAACTTTTTTGTAAACTTTGATCATGTTGTAGGCGAGAGTGTACTTACTTGACTTGCTTACTTAAATCTTATCTTAGATGATGTCGCCACGGTCTCGATGTACTCACTTCTTGGTGTGTTTATGTCATACATCCATATACAAATAAAAATAAATTTCATTCTTATGAAATCATCCAAAACCATATGACATTATTCATACTTCCATCTCAAGAATTACAAAAACACACATACACTTTACTAACTTATAAATATTCATGCAAAAACTACAATACTAATACCTGCATGACCCTTATGTATTCATAATTCAATAACTCATAATTCACATACAATTAAAGCATGAGACTCTAAAGAGACAAAGCTAACAGATAAACATAATATCATGATTTTTCGTTGGTCATAAAAATTCCATTTGATAACCAAAACAAGTCACACACTTTGCAGCATACAATTTGCCAACAATAGCTGGGTAGTAAACAATCCTATCTAACATCCATATGATAAAATATCTATTTCACATAATAATTCCACAAAAATCTTGCATTTAATAGAACCTAAAACTATAACATATCCAAAAATTAGCTTCAAATAAATTTTTAATAATTCAAAAACATGCGTTAGACTTCAAAGATAAAATAAACCTTAAACACATAGCGCAGTGAGCAACACATGTTCATCATAATCAAATAATTAAAATAAAATTCTTTTGACCCTAAAATTTTTATGACAACCTATAAACATCTCATACTATCATTGGACATCACGTTATTCAAGAAACACAAAATCACAATTTATGAATTTAGGGCATAAATCCCAATAGTAGGCAGAATGACCTTTATTCACTTAAAAATTCATAATAATTTCATCTTAACACTAAATTAGTTAAAACCAATGGCATTAGAAACTAAACTCAAAAACAAAGAATTTGATATATACATGCATATTTTGACAATAATTTACATAAAGAAAAAAGTCCTCGAAAATCAGTCTAAATTTCAGATTCGTGTAAAACTGCACAGCTTTTAGGGTCAAATTTAAAAAATCATAACTATTTAATAAAAACTCCGATTCAAGCGATTCAAAAGCCAAAAAAAAGCTTAAGATGTCTAGTTGAGAAAATATAAGAAAAATATAAACAGAACCATATGGAATCAAAAATTACTGAAACACGATAGCTGACAGGTGTTTGTATGAAAAGTAGGCTTAAGGCATCAAAAAATTCAATACCAATTCATAACCCAATAAAACCTCAATTAATATTGTAAACACATAATTAACATGATACTAATTGATAATAAAATAAACCCAAAAAGATCTACATAACAAAATATGAAAATATATGATATCTCCAATCTAGGGTTTAATGAGAAGTTAATCAAAACAACCAAATCATTAACTCTTTTCAATCACCAATTGACATGAAATACATACAATAAAAGAATCCATGTGATGATAGTAATAATTCTAAGACTAACACAAGACACCAAAACATCAAACAAACATATTAAATAATTGATACACTTACCAAGATGAATGAAATTGGGAAGATTAAAAATCTTGATAAAGCCAAAGAAAACCAAGCATGAACCCAATCAACGAGGAGGGAATGAAGTGTGATCTAGGGTTACTAACAATAGGTCTTTATATAGATTTTATGTGAAGACTAAGACCCTAATCCTAATCTAATTCAGTTTCCCTTTTTTTCTTTTTCTTTCTTTTTCTTTTTTTTTTCTTTTTTTCCTTTTTCTTTTTCTTTTTTTTACACGGCAACCTGCCGTTTCTTTTTTCTTTTAAACATACAAGTGTACACTTATATAATATAAGATAATATATATAATATAATATAATATAATGTTGATATGTTATACTATAAATAATAATATTAACATAGGGTTATATATATATATATTATAATATAATATATTATAAAATTATAAAATATAATAATGTAATATAATATAATTATAATACAAAATTATTTAAACATAACAATAATATTTACTCTATGACCCAAAAATAATATTATGCATGTAATTATCATGACATCATTAATATTATAAAAATAAGAAAATATGCAACAACATTCATGTCATCATCAAGAATTTAATTTTAGGGCATACATAACTTAGAGTATTATAAAGATTATAAATTTAGGGCAAGTTGAAATTTCTTTTAAAAAAAAATACTTTAAACTTATCATCATTTTTGACATAAACATCCTAAGCACATCAATTTCACGTGACTATCACATGTCATCTTACTCAAAATAAAATGGTCAGTAACATTATTTCATAAAGAAATTACTTAACTTCGTTATATATATATCATTAACCGATACATGAAAAGTGACAGGTGTTACAATTCCCCCCACCTTATAAGAGTTTCGTCCTCGAAACTCAGGATAGTTGCAGATACTTGGCTCTCATTTCATCTTCACGTTCCCGTGTAGCTTCTTTGACCCTGTGATTTTGCCACAAAACTTTGACCAAGGAAATTTCTTTATTTCTTAAGATTTTAGTCTTCCAATCTAAAATCCCGACTGGCTTTTCTTTATAACTGAGTTCTTCTCGTATTTCAATCATCTGTGGTTTTATCACATGCGTAAGGTCTGAGGCATACTTTTTAAAAATCAAAACTTAAAATGCATCGTGAGTGGATGACATCTTTGATAGTAAACTCCATTGATAAGTTACCTTGCCTATCCGCTTCACAATTTCACAAAATCTGATAACCTTAGTTCAGCTTTCCTTTCTTTTCAATTCTCATATCTTCCTTCATTGGTGCTACTTTAAGAATTAGACATTGCCTACAACGAATTCCAGGGGTTTTCTTCTTTCATCAGCATAGCACTTCTGACGGTTTTGAATGGTCTCTATTCTCTTTCGTATTAACTTTATCATCTCAGAAGTCTCGTTAACAAAATCAATCTTTTCATTATCATCACTAACCATCATTTTCTTTTCACCAGCTTTGCGCCAACATAAAGGCAATCTATATTTTGGTCCATATAAAGCCTCATAAGGTGTCATTCCTATCGTCACCTGATAGCCATTGTTATAAGCGAATTCTATTAACGGAAACATTTTACACTTTCTAGTCTTGTAACTAAGGGTACAAGCACGAAGCATATTGTCTAAACTCAAATTCATCTTCTCCATTTGGCCATCAGTCTGAGGGTGAAAAATCTGGCTTAAGTGTAACCTAGTTCCCATTACAGTTTGTATACTTTTCTAAAATCTGGACGTGAACCTACTGTCATGATCATAAATGATAGAGTTAGAAATTTCATGAAGTCTCACTATTTCTTTGACATAAATTCCGCTACTCGCTTCATAGAGTGATTGATTTTGATGGGAATAAGGTGTGTCGTCTTTGTCGGTTGATCAATAACTACCTAAATAGCATCAAATCCATTCGTAGTTCTTAGCAATCTTGTGATGACATCCATTGAAATTTCTTTCTATCTCCATTTCGATGTCTGTATTGACTGCAATTCGCCGCCAGTCAGTTAGTGTTCAGCTTTAACTTGCTAGCATGTCAAACATTTCTTTACATACCTTGCAACATTATGCTTCACTCCAAACCACTAGAAACTAATCCTTAACTTGTTGTACATCTTTGTCTTACCTGATTGAATTGAATAAGTAAGTATCATGAATCTATATCCTTTCCTTAAACCATTAACATTGAAAACAAGAAATCTTTGAGACATAACGTTCCATCATCAATAACTCAAAATTCCTCACATCTTCCTTCCTTTATTTCTCGCTTTATCATTGCTAGACTGGCGTCTTCATTTCGATTGCTTCGAATCTCATCAGTCAACACTGAGAGTTGTCCTGTCATAAGTTCTAATTTGAAGACCATAATTTCTTTCCTTAGAGGTTCAGACCTCGTTTGCAATGGCATCAATGCTACAATAGTCTCCCTACTTAAAGCATAAATTATCCAATTTGTCTTTCTTTCATGATACAAGATTCCACAATTAAACTCCTTTACTAGTTCTAACCATCTCTGCTACCTTATATTTGGTCCTTCTTCGTGTAGATATACTTTAAACTTTGATAATCGGTGAAGGTCTTGCATCGGACTCCATAAAATAGTGCCTCTAAATCTTTAGCATGAAAACCATAGTTGCCAACTCAAGGTCATGAGCAGGATAGTTCATCTCATAATCCTTTAGTTGTCTTGGGGCATAAGTGATCATTCTATCATTCTGCATCAATACAATGCCAAGGTCCATCATAGAAACATTGCTATAAGTCATGAATCCATCATTCCCAACTAAAGTAACCAAGACTGGAATTGTAGTCAACTTTTTCTTTAATTCTTGAAAGTCCTTCTCGCATACATCTATCTATTCAACTCTTTCCTTTGCATGTTAGGTTCGTGAGGGGCGTCGTATTTATCCTAGAGAAATTCTCTATAAACTTCTAATAATAACTAACTAATCCTAAGAAACTTCTTATCTTACTTGCATTCTTTAGTTGCTTCTAATTTAAAATAGCTTCGACTATAGAATGATCCACCATTATTCCATCCTTTGATGCATATAAGCTAAGAAAGATATGTAATCGAGCCAAAACTCACACTTACAAAACCTTGCATACATCTTATATCTCTTTAGGGTCTCTAGCATAGCCCTCAAGTGCTTAGCACACTCTTCCCAACTCTTTAAATACACCAAAATTTCATCGATAAACACTCTAACAAATTCATCAAGATTAGCCTTGAATGCTCGATTCATTAGGTCCATAAAGGCTATTGGTGCATTTGTTAAATGAAAGGTATAACCACAAATTCATTACCATATCTCGATCTAAAGGGCTATCTTAAAAATGTCTCCTTCTATTATCTTTGGCTGATGATATCCTGTCCATAAATCTATCTTCCGTATATAAACATGCCTTTAAGTTGTTCGAACAAATCATCAATTTGAGCAATGGGTACTTGTTCTTGATCGTCACATTGTTCAGCTGTCGATAGTGGATGCATAATCTCTTGGAACTATGCTTCCTCTTTAAAATCAAAATTGGTGCTTCCCATGGTGAGTGATTTGATCGAATGAAACCCTTGCTAAGACGTTTTCTTTAATTGGGAATGCAACCATTTGATTCAACTGGAACCATTCTTTATGGTGCCTTGGAAATCGAATATGTACCTGAGCAAACTCGATCTTAATTTTGATTTCTCTATCTAGAGGTAAGCTTGATAGGTCATTCAAAAATTGCCTTTGGAAATTCTTGATCCTCCAGAACATCTTCAATCTTTGTCTTTTTTTCTTGACTTTTATCTATGATGTTTGCTTAATAACTCATACAGCCACTTGCTAACAGCTTTCTTGCCTTCACGGCTAACAAAAACATATTTAGCTTCTTCTTGACTCTCCCACGAATTTGAATCTTTCTTCACTTTTTGCATGAAGAATCATCTTTCATCTTTGGCATTCAATAAAACATTATACTTGCTTAGCAAAATTCACCTCGAGAACCATATCATAGTCATACACGTTGATTGCAATACGATCGATGAAGAGTTCTCTTTTGGTAATCCATAAAGGAACTGTACACAATTAATGCGTAGACATCATCATTTCCCAGAGGGTGCTATCGTGGTGAATCCCTGTCTCATACGATCCTTGTTTCTTGCTACTTTCATATCATTGCATTGTCCTTACTCTCTTTTCATCATAATACGTACTTCAAAACCATCCCAATTTTTTAGTCCTACAAATATTAACATCATGGTTCCTATTCTAACCTCAAGAAAATTCATCAACTTATTATCGCATATCCTTCATCCAATAATATCGCATATCCTTCATCCAATAATAGATTACTATAACATGTTGTCTGATTAACTTGATTTCCATTAGAATACAATGGGTCCATTCCTAACCATGAAGTAACTTAGATTTCAAATCTCTGTCTTTCCTTTTCTATAGCAATAAAATCCTCTAGCAACTCTAATAATTTACATACAGACAATTACCTCATCCAATAATATACATGCTTATATTTCATGTTTAACACTCAAATTATAAAACACATCTATTAATGAATTCCTTTATAATCAAACTATATATATATTCTTAAAATCATTGTCAAATTAACTCTTCTAAACATCTTGTATTAGTAGTAAAAACTATTGCTATTCCCACATGAAAGTATATGTAAACCTAAATAAGTCAACTTACAAATTCCTACACTTAGCAATATTTCTAGTTGACCCAAAAGATCATCACTTAAACTATGATGCACACTATATCATTGGATTCCTAAGCTCTCTCGTATTACCTTAAGAAATTAGTATCTCCTTCCAGCACTTCATATTCCATATCAATCTAGCCCACTTATGATAATTATATGGGTTGCATCACCAAGAATTTATCATAGGCATATTTGCTCTTCATATCGACAACTCTAACCCTTTATGTCACATTATTTCTTACATGATAGAAGACTTCCAAACCCTCATAGTCATGCAAATTCATTTAGGTCATTCTATATCTTAATTTCCATTAACTTATGATCAGAAACTTGTTCTCCATAAACGAAGTTCAATACTTTCTTTCCACATTCTGTTCCTTCATTTTGTTTTGTTCATTGAGTCAAATTCAACCATATAATTGATCTAACCATGACCGTTGGTTTTGAGTTCTTTCTAAAGAATCACAAGCTTAGGAAGGAATCTCTAATTGTGGAAATGAGATAAGATTTCACTACTAAATTATACACTAGAGCATTTATCATTAAACAACTAAATCTTATACTTATCATCAACCTTACATTCATGCAATTAACTTAAAATACACTTACTTGGAGGACTTGGACTGACATGTGGCGGTGTATATTGGAAACAAAAATCCGCTGTGATACCATAGCTATAACGCCCCTTACAGATATCACAATAATTGTTACTTTCATCCTTGTTATCATTATTTATGAAATAAACTATTTAAATTTAAACACGATTTGATAAACATATCCTAAGATCCACGCATACAAATTTTTTTCTAAAAAAAAAATCCAAATATTTCAAATCCTTTTTTTTTCATAGTTTATCAATGCAAAATTAATAAAACCATAATTCAAATAAAATTTCAAAACAAACTTTAAAATCTGTTTAAATAGTTCGGCAGACTGAACTTTTGCAAAATCAAAATAAATGTAAAACAAGTCTTTTTACTTAATAGTGTGGAAATGAAAAATAAAATTAATAATAAAATCATGGTTCAAGTAATTTTTTTTTGGGTGACTCCGTTTCTAATCCAACACTCCTAGTGCACACGCCTGCCTCCGTCCTCCATCTATTCTATGGTCCTTTTACCTTTATCTGCAACATGATTTTAAACTAAGTAAGCAAAAGTTTAGTAAATACACCTTCCTATCTCACAACATAAAACATTTTATGAACATCTTTATGAAACATCATAATCATAATCATCATTAACATAATAGTGCACTTGGCACAGTTTTATATAGAACATATCTTTCATTAGCATTATCCATATTAAAAACTTCATTCATTTTATCTTTGGGGGCCCAAGTGTTGCACCATAAATATCATCATCGTAGGCGCACCATCATGAGAGGAGAGGGGTAGCTAATCCCAAACCAAACCTGACAAGTCCAACCTTTGGGACATCATAAACATAAACATAAACATAGGGTGTGCAACACTTAATTAAGTGATACATATATATAGATATACTTTTAACATACCTCATTATTGAAACATTCGTTAAGCTTTCTTGTTGCAACAAGAGTTTTCATGAGAAAACAACATATAAAAACAGACTTAAAAATTATCATAAAACATATTCTCAAAACTTTTTTGTAAACTTTTATCATGTTGCAGGTGAGAATGTACTTACTTGACTTGCTTACTTAAACCTCATCTTAGATGAAGTCGCCACGATCTCAATGTGCTCACTTCTTGGTGTGTTTATGACATCCATATACAAATAAAAATAAATTTCATTCTTATGAAATCATCCAAAACCATATGACATTATTCATACTTCCATCTCAAGAATTACAAAAACACACATACACTTTACTAACTTAAAAATATTCATGCAAAAACTACAATACTAATTCCTGCATGACCCTTATGTATTCATAATTCAATAACTCAAAATTCACATACAATTAAAGCATGAGATTCTAAAGAGACAAAGCTAACATATAAACATAATATCATGATTTTTCGTTGGTCATAAAAATTCCATTCGATGACCAAAACAAGTCACACACTTTGTAGCATACAATCTGCCAACAATAACTGGGTAGTAAACAATCCTATCTAACATTCATATAATAAAATATCTATTTCACAGAATAATTCCACAAAAATCCTACATGTAATAGACACCTAAAACTATAACATAGCCAAAAATTAGCTTCAAATAAATTTTCAATAATTCAAAAACATGCATTAGAATTAAAAGACAAAATAAACCTTAAACACATAGCGCAGTGAGCAACACATGTTCATCATAATCAAATAATTAAAATAAAATTCCTTTGACCCTAAAATTTTTATGACAACCTATAAACATCTCATCCAATCATTGGATATCACCTTATCATCCAATAACATGAAGAAACACAAAATCACAACTTATGAATTTAGGACATAAATCCCAATAGTAGGCAGGATGACCTTTATTCACTTAAAAATTCATAATAATTTCATCTTAACACTAAATTAGTTAAAACCAGTGGCATTAGAAACCAGACTCAAAAACAAAGAATTTGATATATTATACACATATTTTGACAATAATTTACATAAAGAAAAAAGTCCTCGAAAATTAGTCTAAATTTCAGGTTTGTATAAAACTGTACAGCTTTTAGGGTCAAATTCAAAAAATCATAACTATTTAATAAAAGCTCTGATTCAAGTGATTCAAAAGCCACAAGAAAGCTTAAGATGTCTAGTATTTGAGAAAAATATAAGCAAAATATAAACAGAGCAATACAAAATCAAAAATTACTGAAACATGACAGCTGATAGGTGTTTGTATGGAAAGTAGGCTTAAGGCATCAAAAAATTCAATACCAATTCGTAACCCAATAAAACTTCAATTAAATTGTAAACACATAATTAACATCATACTATTTGATAATAAAATATACACATAAAGATCCATGTAACAAAATATGAAAATATATAATATCTCCAATATAGGGTTTAATGAGAAGTTAATCAAAACAACCAAATCATTAACTCTTTTCAATCACCAATTAACATGAAATACATACAATAAAAGAATCCACGTGATGATAGTAATAATTCTAAGACTAACACGATACACCAAAACATCAAACAAACATGTTAAATAATTGATACACTTACCAAGATGAATGAAATTAAGAAGATTAGAAATCTTGATAAAGCTAAAGAAAACCAAGCATGAACCCAATTAATGAGGAGGGAATGAAGTGTGATCTATGGTTACTTACAAGAGGTCTTTATATAGATTTTATGTGTAGACAAAAACCCTAATCCTAATCTAATTCAGTTTCCTTTTTTTTTCTTTTTCTTTCTTTTTCTTTTTTTTTCTTTTTTTTTTTACACGGCAACCTGCCGTTTCTTTTTTCTTTTAAACATACAAGTATACACTTATATAATATAAGATAATATATATAATATAAATATATTATAATATAAATAATAATATTAACATACGGTTATATATATTATAATATTATATAATAATATAATATAATATGATATAATTATAATACAAAATTATTTATACACAACAATAATATTTACTCTATGATCCAAAAATAATATTATACGTGTAATTATCATGACATCATTGATATTATAAAAATAAGAAAATATGCAACAACATTCATGTCATCATCAAGAATTTAATTTTAGGGCATACATAACTTAGAGTATCATAAACATTATAAATTTAGCGCAAGTTAAAAATTCTTTTAGAAAAAAATACTTTAAACTTATCATCATTTTTGACATGAACATCCTGAGCACATCCATTCCACGTGATCGTCACCTGTCATCTTACTCAAAATAATATGGTCATAACATTATATAATAAAGAAATTACTTAACCTCGTTATATATCTATCATTAACTGTTACATGAAGACAGGTGTTACACCTAAACATCGTTAATACAATCTTCAATGGGCCAGTTACCAGGGACACCTCGAGTGGGCTACGGGCTTACGTCCGAGAAGCTCGGCAAGTCAAACGTGGCAAGTTCATAAACATGTCCAAGCATGTAAACAAGATCTGCCGCCAACAAGATACCCCAATCACCTTTACCGAGGAGGAGGCAGATAGGCTAATCCACCCGCACTACGATGCCCTCGTCTGCGAGCTGCACATCGCCAACAACATAGTGCGGCGAGTGCTGATTGATAATGGTAGCTCGGCTGACATCCTGTTCAAACAAGCTTTTGATAATATGAAGATCAGCAACGCTACCATTGTCCTAGTCCAAACCCTGCTCTACAGCTTCATGATATAATGCATCCGAGCGGTTGAAGAGGTCGCATTGCCAGTGACCTTTGGAGAGGGTGCTGCTCAAGTTACACATGTTGTCAACTTTTTGATTGTCAACAAACCCTCCCAATACAACATCATCATCGGTCACCCGACCTTGAACGCGCTCAAGGCCATAGTCTCTACGTATCACTGGCAATGAAATTCCCCACTAAGGATGGAGTAGGAGTCATTCGAGCATCCCAGACAGACTCCCGAGCCTGCTATGCATGCCGTTGCCAACCAGCGATTGAATGTCTTGGCTTTATGTATGATTGACGACATGGAACTTCCTACCGACTGGCAACCTAAGATGTTGTCCTACCTTGACCCTCAAATTCTCAAGGAAGAAGTAAAGGGTACCCCGGTCGAGGACCTAGGGCTATTCAGATTGGATCCTAAGCATCCAGAGCGCACTGTTTAACTTGGATCACAGTTGCAAACTAAGATCTGGGCCTATCTCAATGGGCTCCTTACAGAGTATTGAGATGTATTCGTGTGGTCACACGAGGACATGCCCAGCATTGACCCAAGTATGATTTGTCATTGGCTCAATGTCAAACCCAACCACAAGCCGATGATACAAAAGAGGAAAGCTTTTAATCTGGAAAGGTATGCCGCTATAAACGAAGAAGTTCAGAAGCTTCTCAAGGTCGGATTCATCCGAGAAGTCAAATATCCCGAGCGGTTAGCCAATGTCTTTCTGGTCAAGGAGGCCAATGGGAAGTGGCACGTTTGCATTGACTACACCGACCTGAACAAGGCCTGCCCAAAAGATTGCTTTCTATTTTCTTAGATAGACCAACTAGTCGATGCTATGGCTAGGCACCAATTGCTGAGCTTCATGGACTCCTATTCCGGGTATAACCAAATCAATATGGCCGAGGAAGATCAAGCAAAAATGGCTTTGGTCACCGACCAGGGGCACTACTGCTATGTGGTAATGCCCTTTGGTTTAAAGAATGCCGAGACAACCTATCAACGCCTAGTCAACAAGATGTTTGCATGGCTAATCGACAAAACAATGGAGGTCTACGTGGATGATATGTTGGTCAAATCTGTCTGGGAAAAGGATCACATGGCCGACCTCTGAGCTAGCTTCGACATACTTCGAGAATATGGGATGAAACTCAACCCAGCAAAATATGCGTTCGGTGTTAGCTCGAGCAAGTTCCTCAGATTTTTAGTCAACCGATGGGGAATTAAAGTGAACCCAACCAAGGCCCAGGTAGTTATTGACATGCACTCACCGTGGACCGTGAAGGAGGTACAGAAACTCACCGGCATGATTGCGACACTCTCCAGATTTGTCTCCCGAGCTACCGATAAGTGCTATCCAAAAAAAGGCACTTAAGGAGAGGTTTGAGTGGAGTAGGAAGTGTGAGGAAGCTTTCTAGAATCTAAAAAGATATTTAGCCACACCCCCACTCCTATCCAAACCTTTGCCCGAAGAAATATTGACCGCTTATCTAGCCGTGTCTAAGAAGGCCATGAGCTCGGTTCTCATCCTAGACAAAGACGGTACCCAAAAGCTGATCTACTATACAAGTCATGCATTCTAGGGTGTCGAGGAGAGATACCCACCACTTGAGAAGCTAGCCTTCGCCTTAGTTACCTTTGCTCGGAAGCTATGACCCTACTTCTAAGGTCATACCATAAAAGTCCTGACCAAATTCCCACTCCGGCAGGTTCTTTAAAGCCTGAAATATCAGGTCAAATGGCTAAATGGTCAATCAAACTTGACCAATACAATGTACACTTTGTGCCGAGGACAGCCATCAAGGCTCAAGCCTTGGCAGACTTCATCACCAAATTTACTGATACAGAGCAAGGCACGCCATTGGCTAAAAAAGCGCCCTTGATGGTACCAGACACCCTCAGCTGCAGTGATAGTCATGCCGCATCAGAACCAGAATGGAAACTCTTCATGGACGGATCTTCCTACGTAGATGGTTCTGGTGCCAGGCTGCTATTGATAAGGCTGGATGGATATAAGGTGATCTACGCACTCAAATTTGATTTCAAAGCTTCGAATAATGAAGCAGAATACAAGGCACTTCTAGCCAGACTTTGAATTGCCAGTGATCTTGGAATGGATCGTATTACTGTCCATAGTGACTCAATGCTGGTGGTTCAACAAGTAACTGGAGTGTTTCAAGCTTAAACAGAGTCCATGGCTACATACTTAAAAGAAGTTAAACTTCTGCTCGGACAATTTAAGTCCTACTCGTTTAAGCAGATCTTAAGATCAGAAAACTCAGAGGCCAACGCCCTTGCTCAGCTTGCCTCTGGGCTCAGTAACAACGATCTAGCTTCAGTTCCTATCGAACGGTTGTCCGAGCCAAGCCTAAATAAAGAAGTGTCAAATGTAGCCGAAGAACACACAACCATGTGGATGGACCCGATCATCCGATACTTGACCATAGCTAAATTGCCTGACAACAAAAAGGAAGCACGTCGATCTGCAACAACTTGGCCCTATATTAGATGATCAATGGGAAATTGTATCGACGCGGCTACATCACCCTGTGCCTGAAGTGTGTAGGGCCTAAGGAGGTTGAGTACGTAACGACAGAGATCAACGAAGGCCTATGCAAAAACCATTCTAGGGGACAATCTTTAGCCCAAAAATGCCTCTGGCAGGGCTACTACTAGTCGACTATGGAGCAAGATTGCAAAGATTTCGCACGAAAGTGCGTCAAATGCCAGCAGTTCGCCAGAGTGCCCAGATGTCACGTCGAGTCACTTACCTTAGTCACATCGGCATGGCCATTCGTGAAATGGGCCATCGACCTAATCGGGCCCCTTCCTCTAGCGTTCAAGTATTGCATCGTGGCCATCGATTACCTCACCAAGTGGGTTGAAGTGGAGCCATGCATTAACATGATCGAGGCCAAATGTACCCACTTTATGTGGAAGAACACTATCTGTCGGTTTGGAATCCCACACACCATCATGACCGACAACGTAAAATAGTTTGAAGCTACCAATTTGCTCTGCTTGTATGAACAGCTCAACATCAGGAAAGTTTTCTCTTCCCCGAGCTACCCACAAAGCAATAGGCAGGTCGAAGCTGTTAATAAAAAAATCAAGGACAACTTGAAGAAGAAGCTTAAGGGCCTCAAGGGAGCATGGATTGACGAGCTCCCAAAGGTATCTAGGCCTATCGAACAACTGCCCGAATTGCTACCGGAGAGATGCCCTTCTCGCTTGTATATGGGGTGGAGGCTGTCATTCCTACCGAGGTTGAATTACCAAGCTTCAGGGTCAAGCATTACGATGAAATTCAAAACGTCAAAGTTATGATGTCCAAGCTCGACTTACTCAAAGAAAGAAGAAACCAGGTAGTAATTCGTAATGCAGCTCAGAATCAAGTTGTTGCTTGGTACAACAACAAGCGGGTCCAACCGAGGAGCTTTAAAGTTGGTGATTTAGTGCTCAAGAAAGTCACCGTTCCATAACCTGGACTGGGAGCTTTTGGTCCAAAATGGGACGGACCATATAAGGTCGTAGACATTGTTCGGCCAGGAACATACAGGCTATCTGACATGGACGGCAACTTGCTCGATCATCCTTGGAATGCCGAGCTGCTGAAGAGATTCTTTTATTAAACATCACCAGAAACACTTTTTGACCTCTGGCTACGTTCTTTTATAACTAGACCTATTGAATAGGACTAGAATGTAAATACAATACATCAATAAAATGTAAATTCCTACACTATTCTGTTGAGCAATATGTTTAAGGAATTAACGAATCCCGAAAAGGGGCCATAACTCTAGCCCAAAGGACCAAGCTATAACTCCCAAATAGGGAGAGCCGTCTTTCTTAACGGGGCTAGGGGGTTGATTAAGCATTGGCCAATCATGTCTGTTGCTGTGCAGACTACCCGTAATTAAACTGCCTAAGCATAGTCATTGCCCGACCACTATTAGACTTGTACAAGTTTCTTTTAAACTTAAACAAGTCTAGGGGGCGATAGGGTAATGGGATATCACATGCCGTTGTACTCTGTCTTGCCAAGCGTGGGGACACCTAGCTCAGATTAACTCGTTAACGGCCGTGTTGAAACTTGGCAACAATGGGACCAAAAGAGGAGCTCGAAAAACTAAGTTCGTGAATGTAACTCCTCACGAGCATCCAACTTAGTCTGACTCTAATCGACTCCATTTGGGTCCACATTAACTCGACTAGACATGTTAAAACTATGTTCCCGAGGATCTCTTCACTGCAATTTGAAAACATCTATCCGAGAAGAGACAAACTTGGAAAGTTTTCGTTAAAAAGAAAAGTGGGGAGGAACAATTAACGGGGCACCTCCCAAGCCTGAGTACAAAAACAAAAAATTCAAAAATACATTAAGTCTGGGACCCATCCCCAGGATTGTCCTCGCCACCGCCAATGCCTTACTTGTCCTCGTCGTCATTGCCATCCACTTTGATGACCTCCTCTGCTAGCTGCTGTACTGCACCCTGCTCGGGCTCGACTATAAGCGACCAGTTGAAGCCCGTCGCCTTGGGATGTTGCCTAATGAAATGGTCCCTGAGGCCGGTCATCCCAAAGCAGAAGTAGTCGGTGTACTCTAGGGACGCCTTAAATTCCTCTACGGCCCGGGCTAGCCAACCGGGGAGATCCTCCTAGAATTGCCTATTCTCTGCCTGAGAGGCCTCTAGTTGACCCTTGAGCAGAGCGGTAGATCTTCTCTCCTCCTCGACCGCCGCGTTCGCCTACTCGGCTTCCTCTTTCGCCTACTTTGCCTCTTCCTCGGCTCAAGCAAGGGAAGTCTTAATTTGATCTAGCTCGATGTTCTTCTCACCGAGCTCCTTCTCAACTCCCTTCCACTTGAGGAAGGGCTTCTTATGCCTTTCATTCTTGAGGTTGAATTGCTTCAACCCGGTGCCGTAGGTCAGGTGCATGAGGGCACTCATTTGAGAAAAAGGAAACTGATAAGCTCGGAAGGTGGTAAAGACAAAAAAAGAGGGGAAGTAGACAACCAAGCATTTACCTAAGCGACTGCACGAAAGGAATCCTTGGACAACCCCTCAAAACTTTCCCTTCGGAGGTCCCATAAGAAGTCCTCTAAAGGGACAATGTCCCCGAGGTGATCGAGGACGTGTCGATGATAGTTAGCTCGCCTCCTCGGAGTATCCCCCGAGGAAGGCACCACGTTCTATTCGACCGGGGGAGTTTCACTTGACGAAGCCTTGGTCCTCATCGGTGGGGGTGATGGGTCTTGGACTATTGTGGGTTGCTGCGTGGGCCATGGTGGAAGTTCCCTCGCTGGGGTCCTTTTGTGTTTCTTCCCAGCCACCACAGCCTTACCCTTCCCCTTTTGGAAGCTCTCCATTAAGGCTCGCGTCTTTTCTGTTGTGCTCGGCCTCGAAGACATCTTTGCAACAAAAGTTGACAAGTCAGAATCAGGTCGGCACGTATAAAAAAAACTTGGGGCTGACCTCTGATCCAGAGCTAGTGAGACAGGTTTAGGAACCAAATCATGTCCTCAGGGTCCTCGTCTGCCATGGGTGGCCGTGCATCGAAGGAGCCACTCGATGAGTCCTCAGAGTTGGATGATGATGGCTCCCTCGTCGACCACCTAGATCGGGAAGTGCTTGGCCCCAGGATGTCGGTGCTCGGCCTCGCGATGGTCACCTGCTTGGCTAACCGAGCAGGTAGAGAGTTTGAAGTCGTAGAGGGAGAGGATCTCTTTATTAAGCAAAAATGACTGCTGCCTCTTTGCCTCAGGTTTCTCAAATAGGTCTCCGACCACCCTGATAACATGGCTCGACGCCCATGGCCTTTTGCCCTAAACATGCCTAATTTTGAAGGTTCTCGGGACACGCTGGTCTTCAAGGACAGCATCACCAGCTCGGGCTAAATAATTACCCCGACATAGAACCACTCATACTTCAAGAGCTTGTCTGAGTCGAGATTACCCAAAATGAAGTCCTTCCTAAAGCCGGTGACATAGTACCACTTGGACTACCGGGGAAGCTTCTTCATCTTGTAGACCTGCTTAAATGCCTCCCACAACATCTTGGTACGTCAATAGTACCTCTATAATATGTACATCCCGATCAGTGACCTGTAACTATTTGGGTTAAGTTGTGCCGGGCACACGTTCAAATCGTTCAGTGCCCGGCGGAGGAAAGGGTGAAACGACAAGTGCACATTAGCTCGAAAAAACTCCGCATATAGGGTAATGCACCCTTCTGGTGGAGTCAAAGGAGAGTCACCCTCCTCTAGTGTGATGAGGATGACGTCAGCTAGGATATCAAACTCGACGCACAAATCCTTCAACCAAGATTCTGTCATGGCGTTAGTGTATGCTGCTGTAAACGTCTACCTCGGTAGAGTAATCCGATAGGCAGTCACTCCTCAGACTTAAGTGGCCTTGATCCTTTTGTCTTCTGGGGGGTTCTTACCAGACCCTGCCTCCTCGGCTCTCTCTTCCCCATCGGAGATGTCGACGGTTACCTTGCCAACAACTGGGACAAGTTCCCTAGGATCTCGAACAGAGGTGCCCAGGACGTCAGCTACGGCCTCCAGTCCGGCTCATTCCTAGGTAGAAACTCAGGACGTGCCGATGGTTGCTGCTCTAATGTATAGGTCCTCGTCCCTACACTGCCTTATGGGGCGTTCTCCATCGAGCAGGTTAAGGAACTCTTGCTAGGGAATGGTCTGGGAGTCAACCTTTTGTATTTCAGCTAGCCGGTCAACTCCGTCCTCCGAGGAAAAGCTCTCAATGTCAACTTTCACGGAAGGTGTATCAACCTCAAGACTGCTTTCCGACCAAGAAACATTAATATTCTAGGAATATGCCACGTTACTTGTTTTCTCTTATCCTGGAGAAATTACTTGTTCGTGTTAGACATGTATGCCCTAATGGAGTAAAAATGTAATGAGTTTTTGGAGACATTTTTATCAATAAAGAATTTATTATTTATATATATACCAAATATTGTCCTCTTTACGTTCATATTTGTTGAATGTATGATAAGCAAACAATAGTCTGAGACTGTCGGTCTAAGCCTTTAAGAATTGGGCATATGATGGACAGATTATGCGGAAGACACGATTCTTAAGGTGACGGTCTAAATCATAAGATCCGCAATCGAGGGAATAAAGTTGGGTGCTTTATTCATGTAAAGATTGTTATGTTGTCTATATCCCTATTGGGAGATGGTTTGTCTTGACCATCGGAGGTGGACTCCGTGAATAGAAACATTGGCACGTTGTCATCGGTGATGATGTGTTGGATCGGGACATAAAGTGAATTGATTTGGATTAATAATTCTATCTTGGCAAATCGATTCACTTTAGACAATCA